>JAFVLL020035846.1:0-15409 GCA_021397915.2 Tor tambroides | reverse complement strand
CCTTCTGCCTGTTTTACCGACCTCTGTTTAAAGTCTTGACCTCTAATAAACTTCCGCTTATGGATTCTAATCAAACTCCAGCGTCCTTGTTACAGTCAGACATTAGACCAGGGTCCCATTTCAGAAAGGAGGTTAAGTGAAAACTCTGAGAATGTAATCCCTGAAATGGGAGAAACTCTGGGTTTTCCGTTTCAAAATGGGAGGTTTTTCAAACCTGAGAAAGCAGGGTATGTGAAGTCCATTTCTGAAAGACAGGTAACTTATACTCAGAGTCAGTTACCGTGGTAACTTACTCTGTGAACCTAACCCGGTCTGGAGCAGGTTTCCTTCGGTGAAGCCACAGTTTCTTTCCATCTCCTCCCCCTTTTTAAAGTGTTAGCGATGTTTAAATGCCTCATTCATTCGTTCACACTGCAAAATTCCTTTTCTTACTGAGTATTTTTTCAAGTACAAATATCTAAAAATTCTTAAGATGCATTTTCTATAGATGAAAAATGGTCTAAGATATTTAGTCTTGTTTCCTGGGGGATTTTCCTTTAAAGTGTATTTTACGTAAAACATGTCAAATTGTCCACCATAGGGTAAGAAAAATAATCTTAATGCAAACAGAAACAAGAATATTTTTAATTTCTTACCCCATTGGCAGATAATTTGCAAAATTAGAAAAATGCACTTTAAAACAAAGGAGATGCAGAGCACATTATAAGTCCGCTATATGCAGATTTTAAGGAAAGCGTTCATCCCTCTCACACTCATTCTGAGAATTGTTTCCTGGGCATAAATCTGTCAAAAAGGAGTTTCACAGGACTGTAAGTCAGTGGTGTAAAAAACGGGTTAAATGAGGCTAATCTGATAAATGACATTCACTTGATAACATCTTTCTGTGACTTCTAGAAGTAACCCAATAATCAGAATTTCCTTCAGGATTTCCAATGTGGTTGGATGCATTGATGACAAGCATATCTTCACCATCGCACTTTCCGAAAATGAAACTGATTACTGTATGGAATGGAAGGATGCCAGATGGAGGGGTGGTAGCTACGAGATGCCGTAACCACAGCTGTTAAATCAACACAAATTATTCACAATTTTTTTGGTCATCTTTATTTCCTACAAATACAAAAGCAACAGTTATTCTTTTTAATTTTGGATTTTAAAATTCTTCCAATACTTGACCATCTCCTCTTCAACTGTCAGTGGTGCAGGTTCTCCCCCCTTTTTGGGAGCCTCTGCCTTCTTGCTGTTGACCGAGTACAAGTCAGTAGTTAAATTTATTCAGATACTCTAATTAAGAAATGTAACAGGTTTGATTAGAGAATATTTAATTATGTGAAAAGAGCGTTAGACTGTGGAAAAAGTTGCAGTGCACTGAAATAGACACTGAATGATATTTAATGCCAAATGTTTGTAAAGTAATTTAGCCTACACCCATGAATCTTTCATGCTTAAAGCTTTACCTTGATTGAATTGTGTTTTTATACTTAATTTTTAGCTGTTGCCACGTTCTCGTTTCTTTTTTCTGTCTTTTTCCTTTTTTTTTTAGCCATGCAGGGCTCTACAGTGCGACCATTTTAGTTGCATTTGTGACTGAAAACTACTTCGTGCGACTATGAAAAATTTTTTAGGAGCACCTGTGCGACTGACTCGATCGGCATATTTGTGTTTGCGCTGAGGGAGCTTCAGAGGTTTCTAACGTTCTATTTACAACGTGTTTTTGCAGCGTTGAGTAATGTATCACAGACGTATCTTCTCATTATAACAAACAAAGTGCAGTGTAAGGAGCTTCGTTGATTATAATAGTTTTGTGAGATCGCAATGAACTAAGATGAGTGACAGCTTTTAATGATTAAGGAAGTTTAAAAATGTGATATTGATTTAATACAACAGTTCATTAAACAAGAAGTTAATACTAATTGACTTATATAGTCTGACTACAACACTATTGCCTTATTTTGCTCTATTTCGTCCACGAAAATAGTTTCAAACAAAGTAACCACTGAGCATCTTCATTCAAACACAGTGGTGTTTCGTTTATGAATGAACTGCGTTTTTAAATGAATCTAGTGAGTCAATGATTCATTTGTTCCTGAATGAATCAGCCGTTCGAACAAATCAATTGAATGAATGATTCAGTCATAAAATAAGTGACTTGCCTCCACCTGCTGGCAGTTTTAGTTTAATTTTTAAAGTATTTTTTCTGTTATTTAAATCATTTATTATTTCTATATTCAAAATTTTATATTTTAAACATTAACCTCAACATGAATTTATGAATTTAATTGCACTCATGCGACCTCTGAGCCTCATTAAACGTCTGAAAAGACACCTACAAGCCACTTGTGTGTTCTTCTGTGCCACCTCTGCAGTACAAATTTATTTCTTAAATACTGATTTCATTTGATTAGTAACTTATTCTGCTTGTACTTATTCTGTTGTTTTAATTAGAAATGTTAAAAAGCTTATAAATATATATATATATTTTTTAAATCTGACATAAAAGATGACATACTTTTAATAAAGTTAGAAAAATTCCATTACAAAGGTAAAAACAAAATTCCCTGTAAATCACTTTATAGAGTCAAATATCACTTCGTAATGGGAAGGTTCTTTTTTATCAGAATTTTTGATTAGAAGGTGCTCCTAAATTTTTGACCGTGCTCCTGAATTCTTTAAATTAGGAGCACAAGCGCTCCTAAAAAGAAAAGTAAGCGTACAGCCCTGCCATGGGATACCATTAAAATGAATATTAGTTCAATAATTTACAGTTTTCACCTCTGATAATATAAGTTAAGTTATAAACAGTTATTAAGAATTAAAGTTACACATTGACTCGGAAGTACGCGGACGTCTTTTTGTCAGGTGCTGTTGCCGTGGTGAATAGTAATTTCGGAGCTCCACTAATCATGACTTTTCATAGTCGTGGTGCACACACTAAACTCAACGTACTCAGAGTTGAATGAACTAACACAATTCAGCCGTTCTGAAATCGAAAACTCTGAGTTTCCCATCTCACGGTAAATCAACTCAATTTTCAAGTTTAAACTCAAGAGTTGGTTGAACCTCCTTATTGAAACGGGCCCCTGGTGATTGCAAATGAGTTGTTTGTGTCTCAGCCTTCTTTAGTGATATTGGTCTTTCTGACCATTTTGCTGAATTTTTCAACCTGGATTTATTATTTTCATGTGTACCTACATCATGCACTGTTAAGTTTCGAGAGTGAAAATCAATTGATCAGACTGAATTTGCTCCAGAAACTCCTGTTGTTTCATCTTTCACTGAACTGGGCTTAACGTCCTTAGATGATAAAACACCACAGCTAAATAATGTGCTGGCTACAAACCTGGATTTATTTGCCCCTCTCAAGATTTGTGAAATCAAGTAAGCCCATTCTGCTCCTTGGTATAACAACAATCTTCAATTAAAGAAGGCTGATTGTCAAAAAATGGTGAGAAAGTGGTGTATTTCAGGCTTAAATAGTCACCATCTTGCTTAGAAGGACCTCCTTAGAGCTAAACTGAATCTGTTAGATCTGCTTATTTTGTGTGTTTAATTCAGGAACATCAACACAATCCTTTTTAAAACTATTGGTGGTCTGCTCAAAGCTAATAATGATATTACGTTGACAGCCTTGTTTCAGCTGTGTAATGAGTTTTTAGAAAAATTTTAATACCAAAATTGCTAATGTCCATAATCTTCTCCCACTACTTATTCCAGTTTGTCCAATTTTTGGGGTAGTTAATTTTTAAATTTTGTGCAATCTGACTTTGCTTCACTTGTTACAGTGGTTTCAGGTATGAAAACTACCACTTTCATGCTTGATCCCCTACCTACAGGCTTGTTTAAGTCTTGTTTTGAGCATTTGAGTCCAGCACAACTGGTCCTGGTCCTGGTATTGTTCCAGATGCAGTAACAATTACTGCTGTTACCTCTGTATTTAAGAGGCAAAACTTAAGACTTGGATAATTTAAATAGCTACTGACCCATTTTAAATCTTAGCATCCCTCAGGGCTCATATACTTTCACGACTTAATGAACAAGAAAATCTTTATATTTTGTGACAGTATAAAAAAATACTCTGCAGTATACCGAAAACTATTACCAAAAATGATTTCATTGTTAACTTGAACTTGTGACAAAAGAATGGAACATAAGACTCAACTTGGCCTTAAGACTAGAGACTTGACCAGTGACAAAACTTTACTTGGACTATACAGCAAAGATTTGTGAATATGTCTACAGTTTGAAGTTTCAATGTAATATGAGTAAATCTGCACAATATCCTGCAATAAAAAAGTCATATTCCAGGAAGGTTTTAAACAGCTAATAAATCATGTTGTACCCTTTCTACTCACATCAATTCTCCTAACAGCCTCCTCAATAGCAGCAGAGGTAGCAGCCATCTCTTTATCCACCATGTCACCCAGCTCTTCCTTACCAACATCTATGCCTTTTGGCCTCAGATCCTGTACAAGGAAAAAAAAAAGATACAAAATAAAGAAGGAAAAACGAGAATTAAAAAAAACAAAAAAAACAATTGTGATATTAATTGTATGAACAATTAAATGCGTATATAAATTACTGCATATTAGGTTAGATGGTACAGTAGAGCTACAAAAAAAATCCAATATTTGACAGCCTTCAGATGGTATATAATATATCTTATGTCTTAATTGTAACGGTCATGGACTTTTACTTGTGTTTCTTTCTGTTCCTCTTCTCCTGTATTGTTTAGTTCCTTTGACCTAGTTTCTCGTGTTGTCTTAGTTTATTCTGTTCATCTGTGTTCATTAATTAAGTCATTAGTCCCCCTCTTTGCTTTTATATACATATTCACTGTTATGTTCTGTTCCTTGCCGGTTACTAATGTTGTTTCACTATCATTGTGTTGTGTTGTGCTACCCCCTGCTCCTGGATTCTTTCTGCTATTTTGTGTGGGCTTATTATTAAAGACTATTTCATTGGATTTTTCCTGTGTTGTGTGCTTGTATTGCACAGCACAGCACATAACAGAATAACCTGCCAAAACAGTAAGTTTAGCAGCACTTTCCCTTTTGTTTCCTTTTGCTTTTATGTTTCGTGGACCCCAAAGTCCAGTTCCTCCTGCTCAAGCAGGAAGATCTCTCCCTTGAGGACCACACAATGGATTTCTTAGGCCTCGCTCACCTGACGCATTACCTGGACAGCTGTCTATGCACATTTTATTATGTGGGACTTAACACCACCACAAAGGCTAAGCTGTCCAGGTGTGGTCCTCGAAGGAGCTTCGCTACTTTCGTGGAGTAGGTGTTGGAAAAAAATGGACTGTATTTCTCCGTCTGCCCTGCTGAGGAGGACAACTCCAGCCGCACTCCCAAATCAGAGACCAGCCAGCCATCATCCCGCTGCACATGCTAGAGCCCACCGCAGATGGATAGCCCGAGCCTGTCGCAACATGACAGCCAGCGCAAAAACCCGTGACTGAGCCGTTCATCGCCCCGGAGCCCGAGCCTCTAGATTTGTCTGACCAGGTGCGCGAACTTGCAACGTCGCCCATCCCCGAGGGAGTTTTAGTGGAGATTGAGTGCTTGGAGGGAAGCCTGCCCACATTCCTGCCACTGAGGGTGAGCTGCAACTGGCCACTGGACTATATTATGAGGAACTAATTGACATGTTAAAAGAGGTTCCATTCCGAGGGTACGTCGAATTGCATCCTCTAGAAGTCGCTATGTGGACGCCTTTGGCGTGACCGGTGTCTAAGGCATACATCTAAACACGACAATAACATTGGTCGGCGACAGCCTATGACACCATTACCGTAGCGACCGCAGTATAAAATGCGCCGGAAGAACGCGTCATCTTCTTCTTCGTCTTCACTGACCATTTGTTTATGTTAGCGATAAGCTAAGCACGACTAGGAGTGCATGTTCTCTCGCCAGAGGCTTTGCTCTGATACCCGCAGTTTCACTAAAGAGCAAGTGTGTTCAGCTCTCAAGGGCGTTGGATGCACTCTGCATTCATTGCTTATTTCTTGTGGGGGATGAGCATGAATTGAACACGCTCGACTCACAAGGAGACGGCTTGTTCTCATCGTGATGCATTCGCGGGCCTACTGAGGGGGAGGTGAGTACTTCACCATTTACCTGAGTTTGTAGATATCGTTTGCATGAGTGCTTTCGCCTCTCGTCGAAGTAGTTACGCATTCGCAGCAGCGGTTTCCTTTCTCGCTTGATTTCCGAAGTAATCTAGCACATGGCCAGAGCATGTTTAGCTCCTGCAGGAGCTGAATGCATGCTGCACGTTGCGGTTGCGGTGAGAATTGTTTGCCTAATGCCTGCGATTCGCAGTGGATGGGCAGAACAGCAAAAGGACCTGACGGGAAATAATTTCCCTATCAGTAATTTCCTTCTGTTTATATAGGAATTGTAAAATGTGGATATCTGTTTGCAGTTGTTGGACAGATGATTTATATCATGTCCTTATCAGATAACCACATTATACTACACCCCGGGAGCCCATTTCCGAAACCTTTACTTTCATTCAGGGTTGTATGACTCTCTGTGCTCAAGTGTTGGCTTGCGAGCCTCTTTTATGCTTAACCATGAACTGAGCTGATGCGCCTGTACCCACAGTTGGGTGGGTAGAGTATCATGCTCTCTGGGGCTAGAGGCAAGACTTGTGGGAGGTGATCTGGACAATGGGTTCCCAACACCTTCGTCCGGACCAGAGTAAACCTGAAACATCTACTCACCTCCCTCTGAGGGTATTAACATCTGCTCTCATCTTCCTCCCCTTAATTCCCCTGAAGTCACCATCCCTCCACCTGACCGAGGTTAGGCAGGAGCCTCCTGAGCCTGCATTGCAGTCTCTCATGCTGACTTATGTTTTTGGTTAGTTTCTATGTCTCATAGATCTACCTACTGACGGTCTGGACCCAAGTGTTCTTCAGACTTCGCCTTCAGAATACAGTGGGGAAAAAAATTATATGTTCCCTTGCTGATTTTGTACGTTTGCCCACTGACAAAAAAATGATCAGTCTATAATTTTAATGGTAGGTTTATTTTAACAGTGAGAGACAGAGAGAGAGAAAAAAATCCAGAAAAATGCATTTCAAAAAAGTTATAAATTGATTTGCATTTTAATGAGTGAAATAAGTATTTGACCCCTTCACAAAACATGACTTAGTACTTGGTGGCAAAACCCCTTGTTGGCAATCACAGAGGTCAGACGTTTCTTGTAGTTGGCCACCAGGTTTGCACACATCTCAGGAGGGATTTTGTCCCACTCCTCTTTGCAGATCCTCTCCAAGTCATTAAGGTTTCGATGCTGACGTATGGCAACTCGAACCTTCAGCTCCCTCCACATATTTTCTATGTGATTAAGCTCTGGAGACTGGCTAGGCCACTCCAGGACCTTAATGTGCTTCTTCTTGAGCCACTCCTTTGTTGCCTTGGCCGTGTGTTTTGGGTCATTGTCATGCTGGAATACCCATCCGCGACCCATTTTCAATGCCCTGACTGGCTTCAATGCCCTGGCCCTGACGGTACATGGCCCCGTCCATCGTCCCTTTGATGCGGTGCAGTTACCCTGTCTCCTTAGCAGAAAAACATCCCCAAAGCATAATGTTTCCACCTCCATGTTTGACAGTGGTGATGGTGTTCTTGGGGTCATAGACAGCATTCCTCCTCCTCCAAACATGGCGAGTTGAGTTGATGCCAAAGAGCTGGATTTTGGTCTCATCTCACCACAACACTTTCACCCAGTTCTCCTCTGAATCATTGGCAAGCTTCAGACGGGCCTGACACATGTGCTTTCTTGAGCAGGGGGACCTTGCGGGCGCTGCAGGATTTCAGTCCTTCATGCCGTAGTGTTACCAATTGTTTTCTTGGTGACTATGGTCCCAGCTGCCTTGAGATCATTGACAAGATCCTCTGGTGTCATTCTGGGCTGATTCATAACCACTCTCATGATCATTGAAACTCCACGAGGTGAGATCTTGCATGGAGCCCCAGTCCGAGGGAGATTGACAGTTATTTTGCGTTTCTTCCATTTGCGAATAATCGCACCAACTGTTGTCACCAGGGTTTGAAATTAACACCCGCCAAAAGCGGGCAAAAATCAGCTGTGGCAGGTAACGTCGTCAAATCACTAGCCAATTTGGCGGGTTACTTTTCATAAGTTATGTTCACTCATTTCTTGGGGAAATTCATGCAAGCCAAATCTGTGCAGGTTTAGCGCAAAAACTGACCTCGCAAGACATCATGACATTATCGAGTATATTGCAAAAACCAAACAAAACACACCTACAGAGTGCACGTATACGCGACTGTAATGAAGTCTGGTTAGACTAACTTAGTGCGCGTGCGCATTTAGAGTGCGTTCTTTCACTGCATGATTCAGTCTATTAATATGCATTAAGAATGATCACATAATTCAAAATAAGGGGGCAGAAAATGTATATATTTATATCCATTCATATAGTTAATCAATATCACACGAAGAGTGCCGTTTTTTCTTAAAAAAATCAGCATGGTTACAAATGTGATATTGGTTTTATACAACAGTTTAATAAACAATAAGTTAATATCAAGAGACTTACGTTTTAGACACCATATTGGCTGTTTTTGCTCTATTTCACCAACAAAAATAACTCCAAACACAGCCACAGCGCTGAGCAACATGATGGTGTTTCGTTCCTGAATGAATCAACGTTTAAATGATTCGGTTCAATCGCAATGACTCACTTATTAACAGTGACTTACTGCCACCTGCTGGCGGGTTTAATTTTACATTTAAAGTATCTTCATTTTTTAAATAATTTCAAATATCAGTATTCAACATTTAATTTAAAATATCAAAACTTTATTTATGCATTTGTAACTGCAGGTTAAAGCATTCCATGTCCCTCTAAGCTGCATTAACATGTGTAAATACATCTAAATGCCATAAACTTCTGCAAAGATGAATTTTATTGATACTGATTTCATTTGTTTAGTAACAGCCTAAATGTATTATTATTATAATTGATTGATTAAATGTAAGAATATGACTCAAAAGACGATGCACACTTTTAGAAAAATGGCTTTATAAAGGTAAAATCCATAAAAGGTTCAAATCAATTTAAACTTATTGGAAAATATTAATTTCTATCTGCTGTGAACTGACCACACAGAATATGAAGAATATCAAAAACTGTAGGAGTCAGCTGTCCATGGTAGTCCTTATCAGCACAATAACACACTCAACAAAATATCGTCTAATTATGTTTATCGATAAAATCCCAGAAAATAGCCTATTGAGATATTATTTTTTGTTAGTATCACACACCCCTAGTACTGACACAAAATGGTCTGCAATGGTTGCTTTGTCACGTCCAGTGTAGACAGCCTAAAGCTGTTGGTTTATTTCTGGGTTTTGTTGTTGTTGATTTTTTGGCTAGTAGAAGTTATGAATGGCCGGTAACTTAAAAATTGAGCAGCCAAATTGGCTGGTGAGTGAAAAAGTTCATTTCAATCCCTAGTTGTCACCTTCTCACCAAGCTGCCTGGCGATGGTCTTGTAATCCATTCCAGCCTTGTGTAGGTCTACAATCTTGTCCCTGACATCCTTGGACAGCTCTTTGGTCTTGGCCATGGTGGAGAGTTTGGAATCTGATTGATTGATTGCTTCTGTGGACAGGTGTCTTTTATTTTATTCCCTTTAATAGAGTGCTCCTAATCTCAGCTCCTTACCTGTATAAAAGACACCTGGGAGCCAGAAATCTTGCTGATTGATAGGGGACCAAATACTTATTTCACTCATTAAAATGCAAATCAATTTATAACTTTTTGAAATGTGTTTTTCTGGATTTTTTGTTGTTATTCTGTCTCTCACTGTTAAAATAAACCTACCATTAAAATTATAGACTGATCATTTCTTTGTCAGTGGGCAAACTTACAAAATCAGCAGGGGATCAAATAATTTTTTCCCCCACTGTATATCCGTGAACTGGAGTCATGCGCAGGAGCCACGGTGGGTGAGTACGATCCATTTAATCTCTCTATTGCTAGTTTTATGTGGATTCACTGACTAGCTTTTCTCTGCAGCATTACTTGGTCCTGTCTTTGTACCTTTGACTTTGTTACAGGGTTAGGACCTTTGCGAGCACCTCCCCTGCTGAAGTCAGAGCCTCTCGCTGTCGACCAATTGTGGTGATGGTGGCTTCACTCCTTAACTCCACTCTGCAGTTTCGATAGATGGTTAGGCCCACTTAGACCTCCCTGTCACACCGCCCTTATGGTTGAACCAGTGAATCGCTCCTCTGTGGTTAAGTACACTGCTTTCCCTGAGGTATGAGAGAGATGTGTTTCTGCAGAAACCCTTCCTCAGTGCTTTGGTTCTGAGGAGCAGTAGCTCTTTATGCATGAATGGATTATTGGTCCCGTTGTTTCTACAGGTTCTTTCGGATCTGGTTAAATGGGACCCACGCTCTCTATCGAGATAGAGAGCATAAGACTATGTTCGGCTGTAACATCTGATGATCTCCCATCTCTCAGCGCTGCCTTCTGGTTGAGCTAGGAAGTGCTCCCCTCACTGTGAGGGCTAGCTATGAGCCTATTGCTCCCAGTTTGAGCTATGAGGGCCCGCTTCAGCTCGAGAGCGCTGCTCCCGAGAACTCCATATGCAACCATACTGAGTTGTTAGGCCCATCCCTGTTGCCTCCTTGGCCAGTTGCCTCAGTGGTGGGACCCAGTTGCTCCCTGTTGGAATGTATGATCCCCTTCTAAGCTGGATCCCATTTCTGATGTCTCATTGCAGTCAATCTGCTCCCCGGACATGGCAGTGTTCCCCTCATTGCAGGAGGGTCATTTATGAGCTTGCCGCTCCTGGGCAGATCATGTGAGTCCTCCTCTCTACTTGAGAGCTAGGTACTTTGCCCCTGGGATATTGATTGCTTCGTTCGAGCTGGGTTCTTCTCTCTTTGCTAAGGGTCGAGCCCTCCGCTCGTTGAGCTCCTTGGCAGCGACATCAGGTAGTTTGGCTTGCTGCCTCCCTGATGAGTTGCCCCTATTTGGTCGAGCCTAGCAGTGCTCCCCTCCCATGCCGCTCCCAATTGAGCATCTGAGGTCTGCTCTCATGGGTCCTCCGCTCCTTGGAGCGCCATTGAGCAGCAGCCTCAGGTTGTTTACCCTAGAGGGTCACCTATGAGCACGCCGCTCCCATACTGAGCGTCTGAGTTGCTCTCCTATTTTGAAAGTTGGGCCTCCGCTCTCTAGAGCTCTAGTTGGCAGTCATGCCAAGTTTCTGGGTTGCCTTCTGACCCCGATATGCTGCTCTTATGATTAAGCTTGTAGTGCTCCCCTCTAGAGGGTTATCTATGAGCACATTGCAAATTGAGCATTTGTGTCCCCCTCTGGTACGTGCTACGTTCCTTCAAGTTATGTATGAGCACAATGCTCCGGAGCCTGTCCTGTGACTATTATGGTTGAGTTGGTGATGCTCCCCTCATATGGAGGGTTTTTTTCTATGAGGTACACCATTTTCAATCCACATGCGCTCTGAGTATGCGGACTCCCGGTGAATTTAGTAACTGCTCCCTGAGTATGCCATAGTCACATAGGGTTTCTTGGCCTGTCTAAGAAACAGCCTCGGTGACCCCTTAGTAACGGTTTTTCTAGAATACATGTTATGGTAAGTGCACATGCTGAGCTCTGTGCACTTTCTAAAACCCCCACTGTGGTAAGTTTGCACGCTAAGCATTCTGCACACTTTTCTAAAATCCTGTATGGTATGGGTTACACGCTGCCAGCCTTGTACCCTTTCTCTGAGTTGGCTCAGGCCCCGGTTTTTCACCTTGGGCCCCACTCTACTTATGTATCCTTGATGATATTTCTGAGCAGGGCATCTGCTACCAAGAACCTGTCGAGGCAGTTCCTAGGCTAGGCTCTCCCCTTAAGTAACGGTGTTCTGAAATCCATGTAATGGTAAGTGCACATGCTGAGCATCTGTGCACTTGGTAACACTTTCTATGAAGCCCATATTTATAATACATTATTCTTAAGGCATTATAATGAATGCATAATGCATTATAAAAACCTTATAATGTGTTACAAAATCTCATGAATAATCATAACAACAAATATAATACATTATAGTACTTACATATTTGTGGTTATAACTTTTAAGAGTACGATTATTTATAACACACAATGAACACCATATTAAATCTACTTCATTTATAATGGGCTATATCATAGCTTGACATTGTTTATTTAAGATCTGCACAGTACTTTACTACATCTCTTGAGTGCAATTGTTTTTTCTATATATATAAAACTAATTGTATTAGTAGACTTAGGTCGGGTAGGTAGAATGTTCACATACTTGCAAAGTATCCTATACTCAGTATGTCTGTTGGAACCATCAAAATAAAGTGTTAGCATACTGTATATTCAGCAGACACACTACTAATACTCTCATGACTGCTAGTTGACATGTAGTTGCAGAGTTCCTTATTAACAGCTGTCTAAAGGGTGCCATCAAAATAATCAAACTGATATTATTAAAAAAAAAAAAAATGTTCAAAGCAAATGTGTCATATTACACATTCATCTGATCTGATATCTGATCTTATGGCTGTTTGAGAAAAAAAATATATATATTATTGTTATTATTATTACTTAGAAGTGGTCTTTGTCTGCTTTAAGTAAAGTAACACAAGTAACATGGCAAGATATGAGACTTATAATACATAACTATGAGAAATATAATCCATTGTAACTTAAGTGGGTGGATCATGTTCATTGTGTGTTATAAATCATCATACTCTTAAAAGCTATAACCACAAATAAGTCACTATTATAATACATTAAAACTGTTCTTATGAATATTCATGAGATGATACAACATATGTGACCCTGGACCACAAAACAAGTCATAAGTGTCAATTTTTCGAAATTGAGATTTATACATCACCTGAAAGCTGAATAAATAAGCTTTCCATTGATGTATGGTTTGTTAGGATAGGACAATATTTGGCCAAGGTACAACTATTTGAAAATCTGGAATCTGAGGGTGCAAAAAAATCAAAATACTGAGAAAATCACCTTTAAAATTGTCCAAATGAAGTTCTTAGCAATGCATATTACTAATCAAAAATTAAGTTTTACTATATTTATGGTAGGAAATTTACAAAATATCTTCATGGAACATGATCTTTACTTAATATCCTAATGATTTTTGGCATAAAAGAAAAATCGATAATTTTGACCCATGCTATGTATTTTTGGCTATTGCTACAAATATACCCCAGCGACTTAAGACTGGTTTTGTGGTCCAGGGTCACATATTATAAAGTTATTTATAATGCATTATACATTCATTATAATGCCTTAAGAATACCTTTATAATGTATTATAAATACGGGCTTCATAGAAAGTGTTACCATGCACTTTCTAAAATCCACATCGTGGTAAGTGTGCACCCTAGGCACCTTGCGCACTTTTCTAAAATCCTGTATGGTATGGGTTATGCGGTGTCAGCCTCATACCCTTTCTCTGAGTTGGTTCAGGCCCCGGTTTCACCTTGGATCCCACTCCACTTATGTATCATGGTGATACCTTCCTGAGCAGGGTGTTGCTACCAGGGATCTGTCGCGTCAGTTCCTTTGAGCAAGCTCGTTCAGAGCTAACGGTAGACCCCAGGGTGACAGGCCAGGGTCTAGTTTATGGACCTAGATGCTTGGCCATATCCCCTTAAAGGAATCTCTATGTTTCTGATTCCAAGCCTTGAGCTCTGCCCTGGGTTCAGGCTTCCTCAAGCCCAGCCCTTAACAGGTAAGTTCTTTGGGGTATGCAGCTCAGGCCTTTGGCCATAGGGGATAATGTCACTGACAGCCGTCAGGGCGTCCTTGGGGCAACTCCCATAACTTTGGTAGATTTGGTACTTAGTGCTCGCCTTGATGCATGGCATACACTCCCCCCTCAGCATGGCAGCGTGGGTATACCATTCCCTATAGCGACCTCTAGAGGATGCGGTTCGAAGTTCCCTCGGAAGGGAACATCTCAGGTTACTTATGTAACCATGGTTCCCTGAGAAGGGAACGAGACACTGCGTCCTCTAGATGCCTCGCCGTGCTTAGGACACGAGCTTCAGATGAAGAAGCGGATGACACGTTCTTCCGACGCCCTTTTATACTTTGATTGTGCTGGTAATGGCATCATAGGCTGTTGCCGGCCAATGTTATTGTTGTGTTTAGATGTATACTTCAGACACCGGTCACGCCGAAGGCGTCCCCATAGCGACCGCTAGAGGACGCAGTGTCTCGTTCTCTTCTCAAGGAACCATGGTTACATATGTAACCTGAGAAAATTTAATAGACTGGCTCCTTCGTCACTCCGGCTCCACCTTGGTCAGTCATTGACCATCCGCCTTCTCAGGACTCCACTCCTCTGGCTTCTCCTCCTCACTCTGTCCCTCTGGCTATGTCAGGCTCCTCCTTCCCTCCAGCTCCGCCTTCATCCTCAGTCTGGCTCCGCCATGGTCTTCTGGGTCCCCGTCTCGGTTGTCAACCTGGCTCTCCACCTGCTCTGCTCCACCTGGGTCTCCACCTCCAATGGCTCTGCATCCATCACTCGTCCCCATGGTGTCGTCTGCCATCTTTCCACCATGGCTCCTCCCTCCCTTGACTCCGCCCTGGGGCCTCGTCCTGGCTGGTCTCTTGACCAACATCTGGCTCCTCCTGCTCCTGGTCTCGTCCTGGCTCCTCCCATCCTCCACTCCCCCATGGACTTATTATTTGGACTATTATTTGGAATTGTTTTTGTTTCTGTCCCTCTCTAGTTCCTCACTCTCCTTTAGAACCCCACCCCCACAGGACTCTATGCGGCACGAGGACACACTTTCCCAAGAGGGGGTGAACTGTAACGCTCACTGTAACGCTATCGTTTAGTTCCTTTGCCCTAGTTTCCCCTGTTGTCTTGAATTAGTTCATTCTGTTCACCTGTGTTCATTAATTAAGTCATTAGTCCATCTCTTGCTTTTGTATAAGTACTCCCTGTTCTGTTCTGTTCGTTGCCTGTTACTGAGTTGATGATGTTTCACTATCATTGTGTTGTGCTACCCCCTGCTCCTGGATTCTTTCTGTTATTGTGTGTGGATTTTTTATTAAAGACTATTTCACTGAATTTCTCCTGCGTCGTGCGCTTGTATTGCACAGCACATAACACTTAAAATTTATGTACTCTGAAATGGTTTATTTCTTTGTCTCAATCAGAAGAGCCAGCGACAAATCAAAACTAGGGATGTAACGATATTATCGATATTGTGATATCGCGATAGCAAAACTGTCTTGATATTAACTGCGCATGCGCTGATTTGTGACTACGTGTTCTGAGTTCGAGCTCCGTCAAGTTGATTCTTTATCGTCTATTTTCTATCTTAAAAACAATTTTATA
>JAFVLL020035839.1:0-54019 GCA_021397915.2 Tor tambroides | reverse complement strand
ATTGGGTGGGGGGTCTGTGACCATTTGTTAAAGTAATAACTAATTGATTTGTTAAATCAAATGCAAAATTGTGTGTCTGATTGGTTCAAATGCTACATATAGTTATTTATTTCCTGGCAATTTAATTACAATGGTATAAATTCTAAATAGCATGTGTACTGTAAATGCCTATTATTAGATAATCCATTAAATTAAATACTTCATAAACGAAAAGTAATTAATCCCATTTGATTTACTTGATGGACAAAAACCATAAAATCAGATTATTCATAACAAATTAAGTCTGATATCACTGCACAAACAGCTTTAATAATAATAAGTGCACTGTAAAAAAAAAATGAGCAAAATTAAAAGTTTAAGGCAACCAGCTTCAGCAGATTTTTGAGTTTTCTCAACTTTGTGTTGCATAAACTTAAAACGAGTTGAGAAATCTCAAAAATCTTAACCTTCAACTTTTTAAGTTTGCTCAACTTTTTATTCTTTTATTTTTTTACAGTGTTGTAAAAAAAAATCTAAAGTTGAGGGAATTTAAACATTTAAGGCAACCAGCTTTAGCAGATTTTTGAGTTTTCTCAACTTGTTGTTTTAAGTTTATAAAACTTAAATGTTGAGAGAACTCAAAAATCTCCTACAAAAAATAAGTTGAGTAAACTCAAAAATCTGTTGAAGCTGGTTGCCTTAAACTTTTAAGTTTGCTCAACTTTTTGTTTGTTTTTTGTTTTTTTTACAGTGTGATGATTTTTTTTACAGATGTGAGTTTTAACATTGATATATTTTTCTCTGAAGAGAGTAATAATCTAGAAATACTGTCTACATATATTAATAATCTTGAAAAATAACTTTTTAAGTACATTACAGGAATATTCCTGGTTAAATGCAGCTTTAAATGAATTTAAGACATATGACAATACCATATCAAATAAATTTGGCCTTCGGTCTATAAAAAATAAGTAAAAATTGCATTTAGTAGCCAATTTTGAAAGCATAGCTTCAAAACATTGTTAGACTAGTGTAATAAAATCACTTATTAACCTTGTCTGTGTAAACCTTCAATATCCAACTCCTGTTACGTCCATCGAATCCCGAAAAATCTTGAAACTTTTGCATGATACATGCACAACAATGTTGTTTTCATGAAACTCCCATGACCAAAGATAACCGCTATTAAGATTGTTTATCTGCCTAGAAGTGTAGACCACTTAAACAAGTTTGCAGATCAAATAACATACATTTTTGTACAGAAGCATAGAAAGTGCTTCAATAAAAATATAAGTTGCGCATTTCCCACCAGAAGACCTTCCCTGTTGACATGCATTTTAAACGCATTACTATAAACGTGACATTTCTTTGGTTTTAGCAGATGAGGGACATTTGATCAACTTGAGTTTAAACTACTTGAGTAAAACTCTCTGTATGAGGAAAACTCAAACGATCTGACCTTCACTCATTTGGCTCAGAAGATCCTCACTCAGGTTCTAGAATATTCTTACAGCATGTAGTTGTTGTTGTTGAATGCTGGAGTCTACGGCTGTTTTTTGTGTCTGCAGACGGTTCTGAGGGTTCAGCGCAGAGCAGCGATTCTCAGGGCAGTGTGGAGAGCCTTAGGAAACATCTGCGAGCTGATGCCTTCACCCAGCAGCAGTTAGAGGCCCTGGACCGAGTGTTCGAGAGGCCGGCATTCCCAGACGTCTTTCCCACTTCTGAACACATCAAACCGGAGCAGGTGAGTGACGTCACCTTCTGTAGGTGGGAAATATATTGATATTAGACCTATTTATCCTTACAAACAATACAGTGGCAGTACTATGGTAAAATAAGTTTTTTTTAAATGGTTATGCTCAGCAAGCAAAAATACAGTAGGCTAATAACAGTAATATTGTAAATTATATTATTACAATTTTAAGTAACTCTTTTCTATGTGAATATATTTTAAAATGTAATTTATTTCTATGACGCAAAGCTGAATTTTCAGCATCATTACTCCAGTCTTCAGTGTCACATGATCCTTCAGAAATCATTCTAATATGCTGATTTGGGGATAGGTTGTTGTCAGTTATTATTGGTGCTCAATTATTAATAATGTTTTTTTTTTTTTATTAATATCAATATTTTAAAAAATGCTGCTTAATATTTTTGTGGAAACTGTGCTATATTTTTTCAGGATTCTTTGATAAATAAAAAGTTCAAAACATTTAATTAACAGAACTTAAATGTCTTTACTATCACCTTAATTTAATGCATTTTAAAACATAATTTATATATATTATGTGTGTGTGTGTGTGTGTGTGTGTGTGTATAATTTATTTCCATCAGTAAATCATTACGTCAATACTAGCAACATATTATATTATACTAGCAATATGAAAGATTACCTGAAAGAATAACATGGTATTATCATGGTAAATGTCCTTAAAAAATGCCATGGTGCTAAGATGTTAACTTTGTCTGAAAAACCACTAAAAAATAGTTCAACATGATTTCTAAGCTAACTACAGTATTTATGGTGCGCCTCCAATGCTTTTTCTTTTCTGTCTGTGTGTGTATAAATAAACGTGTTGTTTATCAGTAAATGCTAGTGTTGCAGTGATGCATTGTGGATCAAAGAGCAGAACTCCCTCCATTTATTGATTTTCTGATGGAAATAAAAATACATTCTCAGGAAAAAACAACACGAGATGAGCTACCACCCACTCAGCGGCACATGAGAAATGATGTCATTTCCTGTACGGCTCCTTCATAGCCGTTTACAAAATCTAAATGTGGCCAAACACTCACAAAGCAACAATGTTAGCAATCAATAACACACGCGCACACAAACAGCAGCATATGAAACCCGTTATGTACAATTTTGTATTAAAACTGTTGGATTTATTATAATGGATAACCTTTATTTACTTTCATTAGACTACTAAACAACAAGTGACGATTAATTTCTCTCCCCAAAAGAGCGAGTCGGAGCCATAAAGCAAAGGGAACGGCCTAATTGAGTTCATTTTAATTTGGGTGCGATCGGGAGACATTACTCCGGCGATTAATCAGGCCGACAGCACTCACCTCCAGAAGAAGGCCTAATTTGCAGCTAATTACAAAACTGATTTTCACTGCAAGATCAATACCGAAATGAATTGGAAATGACTCGCAATCACAAAGGCCGTCAAAGAGGGTATTAAAAAAGAGGGGAAAAAGACGAAGGGAACACGGAAAGCCTTTGAAGGAAAATATGGGCGAACGGAACGCTCTAGAAAAATCAGTTTTAATTTAAAGCAATATTAATCAGACTATTTTCTCCCTTCATAGACCACTTTTCTTTTTTTTTTCTCCTTCGCTATCCCTAAACCAGACCACCGTTCTATTTTTGTCTCTCTCTCTCTCAATGTCGGGCTACTATTTAATGGCTCTGTTCCAAACCTAGTGAGCTGCCTTGCTGTCTACTGCCTACTTAGGTAGCTGCCTTCTAAGGAATCATGATTACTGCAATGGAATCCTATAACTGACCAATCTGAAATCCTCTACATGTCTGCATCTAAGGCTGCAACTAATAAAGAAATAGCACAATTCAGATCATTGAGATATTGTTTTATTATTATTTTAGTTAAAATTGTACTAATTTGTTGTTTTATTATTTTTTATGTAATTTATTTTTTAAAAAATATGTCTGTATAATTTTATTATTATATATTTCATTTTAATTTTAGATTAGATTTTTTTTTTAGATTTAGATTTTTACATTTGAATGATTGTAGGAAATGAAAATGAGAAATGTTGCTTCAGCAATGGCTGAAGTTCAGTTTTTGTAATTTTTTTTTTTTGTTGTTAACATTTTATTTTATTTTATTTCTCATAAAAAAGTTTGTGTGTGTGTGTGTGGTTTTAATTTTAGTTAATTATAATATCCTTGGTGCATATAACTCACATAATTCAGTGTTTTTTTTTCCACCTCGTATATTTTTTTCTTGTTGAATATCCTGTTACATTTATTACAAAAGTAAATGTAATTTTCTAATCATGTTTATATTTACTTTCATTTATATTTTATGTGCCGTACAACTAGTGCCCCTCGTGTGAAGCTGTCAATTTTAAAAACTACAATTTGCTTTTGCTTTTTTTTCTAATTGTTATAAATATTTTTTGGTTCTGAATAAATTGTTTATGTATATGAGCTCATATCAATTTTACAGATTTTCACGGAGCTTGTCGCAATGCATTGCCTTGGTAGCCTGTCTTCAAATTTGGCCAAAAGAAAACATCTTACCTTTTGGAGCAGATTTTGATTTCCAGAGCGTGCCTATGACGCCTAAAACACTTCCTATATAGGCAGCTGACTAGGTTTTGGAGCAGAGCCAGTGGTTTGGTTGTGTTTAGAGGCATTAAAAAGCCATTCTGGAGATGCTGAATGTGATAGGCTCTCCTCCCACACTTCTGCCAGCCATGTGCTCATCCTTTTCACTCTCCCCTCCATCTGCATGAGAAAAGCCTGTTCTGCTCCACGGCCTCCGCCGAAAAGAGCGGAACATCAGGCAGGGCCGCCGCAAACAGTTGTAGCCCACAATTAGAGTTTATCTGTGATAGAGACAGACATGGCTGGGGTCAGGGGCCTCCCCGTGACACACACACACACACACACACACACTTACTCTGGACAGACATTCTCAACATGCAGACGCCGGAAGTCTCATCTCATTAAATAACAAAAGAGTTAAAAAAAGAAAAAGAAAATCCCCCCCATCTGCTGACACGGTCTGAGGAGCATGTCTGTAATGGAAGGGGGTTGTGAAAATCATAAATCTTATCAATGTCATTTCCGAAGCGGGGCCTTGCAACTATAAGTGATTCAGCAAAGGCTAAAACAGCACTTCAGAGATGATCTTATTTATAGAATAAGGTGAACTAATCAAAGTCTCAATTTAAATTCATAACAACAACATGTCATCATTTTTACTTTCTAGAAAACTAGAAAGTTTTTTGCCAATGGGAACACAACCACCTCAAATCATGGCTTGTTGTAGCAAAGTGATTTTGTTTTATAAGACATAGAGGATGCTAACAAATATTTCAGGGTGTTGTGAAGGGTTCCAAGGATTATCATTAACAAAAATTATTAAAAACATAACTTTAGCTGGAATAAATCAAATATAAATATTAGATTTAAAAAAAAAAAACCTAAATAAAAATTAAAAACTGATGATTGAAATAAGTTTGAGAAAAAGCACTAAAATTACTAACTGAAAATAATAATAAAATACAAATACAAAATAATAATAATAATAATAATAATAATAATAATAAATAATCTAATAAAAATGATAAAAGCACAACAACAACAACAAAAATGAAAAACTTAAACTAAATAAAAATGAGAAATGAAATAAACTGGAGCAGTAGCTGGGAAAAAAATCTAAAAGTTAAGTGAAACTAATACTTAACTTAAAATAAATAAATAAATAAATAACATTTATAAATAAAATTAATAAACAAAACAAATTAATAAAAAATTAAGTGAAAACGAAAACTGAACATATAAAAATACATTTAACTGAAAATATAAAAATAAATGCTAATTCTGAATATAAATATTATATAAATAATACTAAAATAACAGGTACTGAGACCAAATACCAAGTACTGAGAACAACCTTAAGTCTTTGATATTCTGGTCTGTAGATATGGTTCGAGTATCTCTCTCAGTGTAAATCTGTGGGATTTTAATATATTTATATATGGTCAGGAAATGAACAATAGACTTAAAGTATGAGAAAATAGTAATAGCAATAACACATGCAGGTAAATAAAAAAACTAAAAATAAAAATGCAAGAAAGAAGAAAAAAGCATGAAGCATAACATAAGTGAGTTTTAGTTTGATTTGAAAGAGGAAAGGACAATAAATGACAGAGGAACTTAAGTCTGTCTGGTATATACAGTGTTGAGTGATGCTGACGTGATCTTGATGTTGCTCTGGTCTGCAGGCGAGTGAATACAGCCTCCCTGCATTAAACGCGGGCCTGGATGAAGTCAAACCCAGTCTATCCTCCGGCACGACCTCTGACCTGGGCGCCAGCGTGTCACAGAGCTACCCTGTAGGTAAGATCACATGATCTGTCCCATTCATGACCATTCACCCCCTCACATTCAACTCAAATAGCTAGTTAGTTATGAAGAATACAAATTCTCACACTGTGGCCTTGTGCCGTTATAATAATCAGTGTTAGTTCTGGCAGGTCACACTCTCAGCTGATCCACGTCTACCTATAGGGATGAGACACCTATCACAGCACTCAAATATAAGGTCCTTCAGTATTATCACCAGCTTTCACGTTACTCAATAGCTAATTACCCTCCTCCATCCCCAGCTCCTCCTCTCGTCAGTCAGGATTTGGCCTTCCGATTCTCCTTTGTATCAGACTAATTTCTAAAATGTTACCTTAAATTATTGAACTTTTATGATATCTGCAATACATTTATGTATTTATGTATTTATACATTTATGTATGCCGATCCAAACTGTATGCTAATTGTCAGTCGTCTTTGACGATAGTGGTCCTGACTGATATATTTTTTAACTCTTAAAAATAAAACTGGATGCAAAGTCAGTTTATCTATATGTATGAATTAGATGTGCAGTTTTAAAAAAATGTAGTGATATTGGTCTTATAACGAACGTAATGAAACCAGCTTCAGACTAATGAGCTGTTGCACAGAGGACGTTTGTTCCTTAACTGCTCTATCACAGCACTGAGCTTCAAAATTATATCAAATATTAACATTTACATAAACAAATTCATCATTTGCTTATGGCAGACAGGGAACGTGGGGTATTTGTTTCTCTGTCTCTCTCTCTCGCTCGCTCGCTCGCTCGCTCTTGTTAATAATAAATGATGGGATGGTTAATTAAAACGTAGTGTGCTTGTTGTGCCAGTTATTAATGTGAAATGTGTGAAGTTTACTGACAGTTTTACGATCGTCTTCAGGTCAAAGATAAATATACACCGCTTTTATTAAAATTCACATAATTACACGAAAGCCATTACAGCCATCGCTGTGTGTTTGGCTGGTGACAGAGAGAGAGAGAGAGAGAGAGAGAGAGAGAGAGAATGTGGGTTTGTAGTTGGCAGACTGATTATCTGTTCATGGTAGTTTCACGTCACAACAGATTTGTGTGTTGTTTATATTAATCAGGTATTGAATGTAATAATCAGGTTAATGTGTCATCATTTACTCCACCTTCATGAGCCCCAAACTCAATCCACTTTCTTTCTTTTGTGGAACACAAAAGGAGATGTTATGAAGAATATATATGACCCTGGACCACAAAACCAGCCTTAAGCCGCTGGGGTATATTTGTAGCAATAGCCAAAAATACATTGTATGGGTCAAAATTATTGATTTTTCTTTTATGCCAAAAATCATTAGGATGTTAAGTAAAGATCATGTTCTATGAAGATATTTTGTAAATTTACTACCATAAATATATTAAAACTTAATTTTTGATTAGTAATATGCATTGCTAAAAACTTCATTTGGACAACTTTAAAAGCAATTTTCTCAGTATTTTGATTTTTTTGCACCCTCAGATTCCAGATTTTCAAATAGTTGTATCTCAGCCAAATATTGTCCGATCCTAACAAACCATACATCAATGGAAAGCTTATTTATTCAGGTTTCAGATGATGTATAAATCTCAATTTCGAAAAATTGACACTTATGACTGGTTTTGTGGTCCAGGGTCACATATATGAAAATGAATGCTGTCAAGTCTTAAAAAAAAAAAAAGATAAAACCACCTTAAACAAATAGTCCATGTGACATACAATGCATAAGTTTTGTATATGTGATTTAGAACCTCAGGATGAGTACAAAAAAAAAAAAAAAAAATTCCGTAGTACTAAATGTGAATGTATTCCAGTTTATGCATGATAAACTTACCAAATAGAAATTATGAATCAAAACAAAAATATTTAAATGATTTCCATTGGTTAGGCTGAGATCCAGTGTTTAGATGAATGGTTTCCTTAACAGAAAAGAGACACAGATTACACTCATCCTCCATGTTTTCCAACCCCAATTAAAATGCCCACAGTTATTGATCTTGTTGATTTTATGCAAGGGAATTTGCATAATCTATTAAAAATGAATGATTCATGAAGCAGCCGGTGCCAGAGGAGATGAGGGTTCTTGGTGAACTGTGAATACCTCACAGATACACATCTTTTATGTTCTCGGCTTGTCCTATTAAAAATCCTAACTTCCTGCAATAAATAAATAAATAAATAAATAAATAAATAAATAAATATATATAAAATAACATTTTACATTTATAGGATTTGTAATTATTAAATTTATAGTAAAATATATTGTAAAATTTAGTAAAATATTTAGTAAAATATATTATTGTCCATTTCAAAAGCTTTAACATAAGATCCGGTTTACTGCTTCTGCTGAACTTTGTCCGGTTATATGGAAAATGCTGCTGGGAAATGCAATGAATTTGTCTCCTTAAAAGAAGCAATAGTTTCTCTCTCTCTCTTTCTCTCTCTCTCTCTCTCTCTCTCTCTCTCTCTCTCCTGACAAACTGGCTATCCGTGTCCGCACCTGAGGGCACCACGCTCCTAGTCACACAAATTAATGCTTATTCCATCTTCACAAAAAGCAAACTAACCTTTGAGCACACATTTGATAACAAATGACTTTCACCATGCATCCAGGGAATTAGGGCAATTTGGCTCTCCAAACATCCTTTGCTTAGTTGTAATTAATTAGGGTGCCGTGTTTTTTGGCTGGTGATAAATTGCTGCATCCTGAATGTAGAAAATAGAGGTCAAACGTTTCCCGTAGCCTCGTTGTTGGAACATTAAGGTGTCCCTGTCATGGCAAATTTAATACAGCGATGTTGCAGCAAGTGTTTGCACTCAACCCTTTCGATTTTTTCCAGATAATACTAAGGTCACCCTGATTTTAGGCAAAGAGGTTTAGAAAATTCAATAGGCGTTATGTGTTTCTTGCCTGTTGACAGATTACTATTAGTCTATAGCCATGCAATTTCTCAGTATTTCGTAAGTCGGAAACATACTCAAGTATTCAAACAAGTGCTCTTGTTTGAAGAGAAAATGAACTATAGAAGAAAATATTTCATTTAATTTGTTGCATCTTGTGGCAATTTTGAGAATGCAGTGCATACTTACAGTACGTTACATTAAAAATCAACATAGGCTCATTGGAAAAAACGTGCCTCTACCTACATTCTGCAAAACTCAAAAAACGTACTTATACATACGAATCGCTGCCCTAGAGGCAGTAAAACTCCCACAACTTGTTTTGCTTTTCACACAAAGTTTGATTTGCAGGTCCACAGTTTCGATTAATAAAGCCTAATTTTCGCATAATTACTTGAGGAATATTATGTTATGAATTCAAAACAATTTTAACATGCTGCGAGATTTAAAAACTGATGCATTTGAAGGTTAGCGTCACATATACAGCTTCATATGCATGAGTTTTCTAATTCAGTAGGTTTGCTCGGCAGCTCACCCGATTCGGCGTTGCACTTGGGCGATGAAGAGCTTTGGTATGAACCCTGTGAAACTACGGTTCAACAAAGCAGCTCAAATCCGCATAAGGAAGTTAAAATAGCACGGCCGCATCAACAAAGCATTTATTAACGCTATCGGGTAGGTTTAGGATTGGGTTTGGTGTAGGGGATATTTCCAACACGATACAGCATTAACTTTTAGCGACACTCCTCGGATATTTGAATTATGAACCACCACAATACATACCTGAAGCTACGTAATACAAACACAGCAATACGTGCTTACATCAACGTAACACAAATGTGCTAGGGTCATGTATTGAACCCTCGTTTTAGTGAAATTGCAGTAAGTTATGTAATAACGGTGCTGCAGAAATGTATTTAGAGGCACGAATTTTGAATGAGCCTGGGTTGTTAAAAATGGACACTAACAAGCTGTCCGTTTAAAATTTCTGAATTTGCTGGGGTTTAATTTGCTGAAAATGTACTCAACTAAAATGTAGATGAGTTTGTTTCTTCATCTGGAAAAATTTAGCACTACATCACTTGCTCAGCAATGGATGTTCTGCAGTGAATGGGTGCCGTCAGAATGAGAGTCCAAACAAGCTGATAAAAACATCACAATAATCCACACCACTCCAGTCCATCAGTTAACATCTTGAGAAGGCAAAAGCTGAAACAAATCCATCATTAAGACGTTTTTAACTTCAAACAGTTGCTTCTGGCTAAAATCCACAATTGATTTTTGACAATTGGTATTGATTTCTCCTGTGAAAATTTGTCTCTCATTCTGACGGCACCCATTCACTGCAGAGGATCCATTGCTACTGATGTAACGCTACATTTCTCCAAATTTAATGAAGAAACAAACTCATCTACTTCTTGGATGGCATGAGGGTGAGGACAATCTCTGAAAATTTCCATTTTTTGGTGAATTACTCTTTTAATGATTTGTAATATCCATTTTGTTTAAATAAACAAATAAAAAATGATGCTTTTGTCAGATTTTGTCTCGTTCAAGTGCATTTTTAGCTGCTGTTTAGCCTTTGCTAAACCATGCTGCATGTTTTTTCTGCTCATTGGCAAACCGTCCTGGTCCACACAGGATTACACTCGCTGAGCTTTGATGGACACTGTCCTGCTCATTAGAATTGAACCGGTGGCCAAGTTTCCCCCAGCGTCCCCAGTAAACCCTCCACATCACCCCCAGCCCCCCTTTCCCGAACAAAAACATTAGTCTGTGAGGGGTGTCAGGCTTCAGCGCTCGGCTGGGTCGAGGCTTCACGGCGTTGGGTAGGACAGCCAAGCGTCAGCCCCAATTACTGCTCTGAATGTGGAGCTTCTTAGTGCTAAGAAGAGACATTGACTGTTTAGCGGAGGCCGGTATGGGCCGGTCGGTTTGACCCTGCTTACATCTGTCCTCTGTTCTGACCCCAAAAGGACAAGAATAAATCCTTTGATACTCAGTGTTTCTGCAAATGTAGCTGCTGTGTTTCTGTCTCGGACTAAAAACAGATTCTGTGCTATTTAAATGATTAAAATCATTATTTCAACAATAACACTCTTAAAAATAAAGGAACCAGAAAGAGTTTGTTTTGCATTGATGCCATAGAAGAACCATTTTAGGTTCCTCAACCTTTCAGTAAACAATTCTTAAAAGAACAATTATTTTTTTCTTACATATTAATAATCTAAAGAGCCTTTTTCCATTACAAAGGACCGTTTGTCCAATGGAACGGTTCCATGGATGTGCTTTATTTGTAAGAGTGAAGTTCAAAATGATTTTGCAATCTATTGAGAATCAGCTGAATGAATTATTGTTTATGGCTGGAACATAAAGTGAGTGTTGGTGTGATGTATGTGTGCAGGTCGGGATATGGCCAACACAACCTTACCTGGATATCCACCTCACGTCCCGCCCACCGGGCAGGGCAGCTACCCAACGTCCACACTGGCTGGAATGGTTCCTGGTGAGTATCTCGAGACAGAAAAAAAGTGTTTGCAATTTCAATGAAATTTAAAATGACAGTATTTTATAAGTACTGCAGCTGCTCAAGACATTAGTTTCTACCAAAATAAAATAATTTTAAAGGCACAGTATAAAAACAATGCACTGGAGTTTATATTTATCATCAAAAAAGTTAGTCATTAAGATTATTTTTTATAAATACCTAAAAACAGTAAATTCCTGCACCAGTAATTTTCCAAACACTTTCCAATCTGCCATTTATCTAACAAAGAGAGAGAACCCACCCCAATCTGATAGTATTTATTTAATACTTTTATTCAGCAAGGACACATTAAATTGATCAGATGTGACAGTAAAGACATTTATAATGTTACAAAAGATTTCGGTAACACTTTATTTTAGGGTCTCTTAACTAGTTGCTTATTAGCATGCATATTACTAGAATATTAGCCATTTATTAGTAGTAATTAAGCACATGTTAATGCCTTATTCTACATGACCTTATTCTACATCCTTAATCCTACCCAATACCTAAACTTAACAACTACCTTACAAACTATTAATAAGCTGCAAATTAGGAATTTATTGAGGGAAAAGTCGTAGTTAATAGTGAATAAGTGTTCCCTATTCTAAAGTGTTACCAAGATTTCTATTTTACTCTTTTGAACGTTTTATACATCAAAGAATCCTGAAAAAATATGAATCTCAGTTTCCACAAAAAAATTAAGAATGTTTCTTGATGTTTCCTGAGGAGCAAATCAGCATATTAGAATGATTTCTGAAGGATCATGTGATACTGAAGACTGGAGTAATGATGCTGAAAATTCAGCTTTGATCACAGGAATAAATTACATTTTAACAGATATTCAAATAATGAAATAATAATGAAATAATATTTCACAATATTACTATTTTTACTGTATTTTTGATAAAATAAATGCAGCCTTGGTGGGCAGAAAGTCGTGGGCTAATGGATAGAGAGTCGGACTTGTAACCTGAAGGTCGCAGGTTCGAGTCTCAGGTCCGGCAGGGATTGTAGGTGGGAGGAGTGAATAATCAGCACTCTCTCCACCCTCAATACCACGACTGAGGTGAGACCCTTGAGCAAGGCACCAAACCCCGGGCGCCACAGCATTGGCTGCCCACTGCTTCGGGTGTGTGTTCACAGTGTGTTTGTGTGTATGTGTTTACTTCTCACTGCTGTGTGTGTGCACTTGGATGGGTTAAATGCAGAGCGCAAATTCTGAGTATGGGTCACCATACTTGGCCACATGTCACTTCCTTTCCTTTTCCTTTTTAACTTCTCTACACTGATGAAAGCTTAAATAATAAAATATTAGATTGGCTTACATTTATGAAGTGACCAGACACTGATACCAATCTGACTCAATAAAAGAAGTCCCGTATTGTTTACAGCAGCCTGCAGACATTCACAGAAGCAGCATTTCACCGGTGTGTGAATGCAGGAAGCCTTTAACTATAGACCATCAAACCACAATTGACTAAAGAATTAACTGGTCCAACAGATTTCCAGACGAAAGGCATTTTGTGATCACTGAGCTCAAACTAATTCGTAAAATGTGGTTCGATCTTGCATTATTTTTAGCCGCTCCAGGTAATAAGAGCAGCAGAAGCAGCTCTCTGCAGACGTGCTGCTTCACAGAGAGATTTACTGACAGCCCTCAATGCGGCCGGCGCATATAAAAACACCTCTTTATTATCCCATAAAAGAGAAACAGCGCTGGACCAACATTGTTCAGCACGATGCTCTGACTTTCTTCCTGCACAATCAAATTACACAATAGACTAGAGAAAGAAACTTTGTAGAAGGAAGCAATGCAGTAGTGCAGTCAGTCAGCAGGACACAATGGGTTTTAGAAATCTATATTTTGACATTTTTCAAAAAAGTTTGAAATTTTAATCAAATTTTCAGCAACTGCGATGTAAAATGGATGGTGCATTATTATTTTAACATGAATGTCTGTGTCCCATTTCAGGGAGTGAATTTTCAGGGAATCCCTACAGCCATCCACAGTACACGACCTACAATGAAGCCTGGAGATTCAGCAACCCAGCAATACTGAGTGAGTGTCGCCAACCGTCTGCCTCTTACAGAAATGTACCATGGTGAACATAGTTTCTGTCAAAATATTATAGGAATAGTATTTGTTACAAACAAACAATAAATACAATTAAAAATTAATAAATATTTTTGAAAATTCATTTAATTTTAAAATATTACTTTTATGTATATATATATATATATATATATATATATATACACGTGTGTGTGTGTGTGTGTGTGTGTGTGTGTGTATATAATTCAAAATGCAAACAAACAAACAAATAAATAAAATAAATAATAGAAAGCTGTAAACTGTAGTCACTGGTTAACTGGTTAACTGTCTGTTGAGAGCCAGAGATCAGTTAACAGTCCCTTAAGATTTAAAAGAAATTAATGCTAGATAATAATTCATTAACAATCCCATTAATAGATTTTTTCTGATTTTAGTGGTCCAAAATGACAGAATCTACTACAGCTTTTCTCATTTGTCACTTTTCGTAGTATTATGCATTGAATCTTTACCAATAATCATTATGTAATTAATGTAAATGCAGTAACAATTAGTCGTGAATGTTTTAGTGCACAAGCTAAATGTTGTCAGCATCCAAATATTAGCTGAAATCACATGTTATATATTTGTGTTTTCTGTAAACAACATGATAAAACTATTGCAATTGTGTTCAAATATTCTCCCAGTCAATTGCATAATCAGTTGCATTTAAATTTCATCTTGGGTGAAGTTTATTATATGTAACAATTTCCAAAATTGGTATTATTGTAATTGGTGGAATTTGCATTAGTTATTGAGAAAGCAAAATCCTGGAAGGACTGCCATTCAATAACAATATCATTCAATATGATACTTAAAACAAATATGCATTTAATATATTAATATGCAGCCATTGTCGTGGTATATTGAAATGGTACATTCCTTTCTTATTAACTTTCAGGTTCCCCCTATTATTATAGTGCATCCCGAGGCTCCGCCCACCCAACTGCTGCCACTGCCTATGACCGCCACTAGTTACCACGGAAACCAAATTAGGCGGCACGCCCATGGACTCGGACTTCATATTCTGCCAGTGTGAGCAGTGCAGCTGATTGGACATCACGCGGTCACATGATGAAGAACAGGCCAATCGGGAACAAAAACATCTCAACGAAAATTCAGCCATTCTCACGAGTCCCAACGGGCTCGACGAGGGAAAACCGATAAACGAACAATAAATGTACAGTGTATCTCAAAGACTGAGGGTAAATATGATTTTTAAAACGGAATTAACATCTGCTTTTTTTTAAATACTTTTATATTTTGTCCTCTCATTTATATTATTCATCGGTATTCATACTTATTGGTTTGTTTGGATAGACACTGAAATGAATCACATCAGCGGTTGGATTTTTTGTTTTAAACGAAAATTGTTCATATGTAAAAGCATTTATATTTCAGATTGTACTTTTCAACGTCTATCCAAATGTACAAAAATGTCTAGACTTTATTTATGAATACCTACAATATAAACGAACACATCTGGACAAGGAAAACCGTTCCAACGCATGGTTGTAGATTCTCTGGACTGCGCAAAAAACGAGCAGTAAAACTCAAAACTTGACACTCCACTCATCGCACAGTAAACTATTACTCAACACAGTATGTACTCAGACTCAGCATGGAAATACAAAGCAAACAGGCCTTCTCCACGCTCTCAACGCCAGCAGAAGATCTCTAGCACACTTCTGTGAGAAACAATCAGATACCAACAAGAAAGAGAAGAAACCAGACAAGAAACAGAGAAACTGTCAACCCTGGTCCTACCGAGACCAGATTTGATTATAAGTGGAAGATACATTTTTGGATGTTATTTTTTTTATATATAATGACAAAAGCATCCTGAAGAACTCTACAGTATGCATGGATTATTTTCCTTCATTATGCATTTTTATGTGTTTATCATAGATCAAATTATGTCAAATTCTCAGGGGGGAATTCACTAAGAATGTATGATAGATTTAGCACTTGATTTGTGCAAAGCACTGCAAACACTATTTCAGCCAGATGCATAAACATAAGTCATTATGTCAAGACTATTACTACAGATTCAAATTTTTCCAAATCAAAAATTCCAATCTTTTTTATGTAATTGACTTAAATAAACGTTCTGACCAATGTTGCAGGAAAACAAATAGATGACTAATTTTTAAGACTAGTCTAAGCGGTTTATGCAACTGACCACTGGTCAGCAATAAGACCCAGGTTTTTGTGCTGAAATACAGATGCAGAAGCGGTTTAGTGAATTCACCCCTCAGTGTTATTGTTTGCACTATGGGTTGTGCTCTTTATGAGATGTCTTGAGTGAATAAACAGTGAACTTACTCTTCGGTCGGATTGGATGCTCAGTGTTTTGCTCTGAATTTTTGAAGCATTTGAGAAAAACCAACATGTACTACTGATCAGATGAAGCACTTAAACCTCCAAATGTGTTTACAGAATAGTTAGCAGCTGTTCAATTAATCAACAGATGGGTTGGTCACTGGTTATCGGCTTTATGATTTACTTTTCAGAACTCTGCTTTGGGAACGTCAAGCTGTTTCATTAATGCAAAAAAAAAGACCTTTTGTTCGATGCTTTACAACAAGTGCAATTCTGCGACTCGTTTTTCATAATCACGTACTGTACGCTCCAGTTTGAATTCATGTTCCGACAAACAACTTTAGTTTTCATCGAATACGTTACAGTTGAGAGAATGTACTTGTACCACATTTGCCAAAGACTTTTGTTGATGTATATTTTTATTTACAGTCTGCTGTTGCATTGTACAAACAGTATTATAGTGAAAACATTTTCGATATATGTACAAATCCTATGCAGAGCAAAGAAAAGTTGTTGTATGCATAAAATATAAAACTACTGACATGTTTGTTTTGTTCATTATTTATGTTATTTTGTGAAATAATAATTTTTAAAATAATTTTGTGTGAAATGTCATTTCTGTACTGTAAATACATTCTGATCAAATCTGCTCTGTCTCTCTGGTTTCATCTGTAGAGAACTCAAATGACTTACAGACACACACAGGTCGAATACAAACAGGAATACTCTTAATATGTACAAAATACATCTAACAGTTTCTAAATCAAAGCATTGTCTTATTTATTTATTTGAACGCTTTACTTTTTACTTTTACTGCCACTATAGTATAGAGACTGCAGATATGCAGTACAATTACTGCCAAATAGAAATGACTTCAAAAATATCTCACAAAGAAACACATGTCAATTGGCTGGATTTAACTCTTCTTGTAATGTTACGTATATAAGGAATTTCTTTAATGTATGTATTTAAATTATTATTAAAATCAAAACTTACATAGAAATAAAAATGTGGATTGATTGTATCCTTACTATATGAATATAAAGTTGGTTCATGATGGAGCCCAATACTACAATCATTGTTTAAAAGAGATTTATTTATTTATTCACAGAAACCCTGTGCAATCTCATTAGTAGCGCAAAACAATATTTAAAAATAGCAAATTAAATATTTAATATGTCAGGATTCAAATATTTGAATCTCTATAGCAGTCTGATAAAAATAGCTTAGTAACATTTTATGCAAAATAGTTATATATAGGTAATATTGCAGGAATTTACAAGTAATTTCTTGCAACATCTAACTATCTATCTAACATCAAACCATCTAACATCTAACCAATTATCTATCTATCTATCTATCTATCTATCTATCTATCTATCTATGTCTGTCTAACTATCTATCTATCTATCTGTCCAAAAATATACATTTAATTCTAACAGTAGGTTTCTAACAAAAGTTACTGTGCAAAAGCAGCATCTATTAGCTAAAAACACACATTAGCTATAAATTTATATTATTTGTTACAGCATGAACAATGACAGTATAAATATCACTGTCCTCAAGCTTGATGTTGATGACTATGAGCTGGTGCAAAGAAAGAACAGGTCTTGTGTTAGTCTGTAAATAAAATGTAGCATTAATTCACTTTCAGATTCTTTCAGAAGCATTTCTGAGGCTCTTGTGAGAACGATCCCCGCGAGGCTTTAGAAGCACCTCGTTGCTTAATGGACTGAATTCTGTTTTGTTTATTCACAAAAAAGTAATTAGGGAATTTAAAGCTAAATAGATGAACTTATTAAAGGGTGCCAGAGATCACAATGTGGCTGGGAAGAGCTCCAGAGAATGTTTTCTTTATGATTTGGATCACCGAGCATATAAAATGTATGACCTCTCCAGGCCCTGAAAAGCTGAAATAATATTTTCGAGAAATGGGGATGAATTCAATTAGCAGAGACCTCACAAAAAGAGGGAGGCATCTAAGCAGGAATTCTCACACAGGATGCAATGAGTTTCTTTGGGAATGAGTTTTTCCTATCTCTTAATCCTGCAGGCTTATGGAGAATTGTTTGGCGCTTCATTATTGATTATGAATAAAAGAGAAAAGGCCAAATTGACTGAGGTGAGTTCATTCTGCTCGAACAAAATCACTAGCCCTAGGAGAGACTTTTTATTAGTCTATGAACAAAATCTGACCGTTAAACTACTTTCTTTTCTATGGTGAAGCTCCTCAAAGAAAAGACGAGGGCTTTTATTGGTTTTTCTAACATGGGAAATGTTTTTCAATGTTGATTTTAATGCAGGTTTTTCTTATATATTGTATATATATATATATTAATAATATTGTTATAAATTTGCTTAAATTAATATAACAGAATTATTCACCATGGTAATTATAGTTTCAGCCAAAATACCACACAACAATTATTGTTACTTTTTTAAAATCATTATAAATTAATATAATCATATAAAAATATATGAATAAAATACATTTATATAAATTAGTATTAATCATACACAATGGTAATCATAGCTTTGGCTAAAATACAAACTATAATTATTGTTACTATTTTAAAATCATAAGAAATTAATACGGCATCTCTTTCAAACAGTGTAATTTTTACATTTTTTACTTTATCGATATTTGATTGCAATATCAATAACTACTTTAACCGTGATATTTGGTGGAAACTCTGTTTACCCTGGTAAATGTGTGCAGGGTTTAGCTGAAGTTTTCTGTGTAGTTTCATCTTTTGAGCTGGAGTTTATCTCTCCGCTCCCTTGTGTAGCATCTCACGTCAGCCTCTAACTGTCGTATATGTTTGTCATTCAGGCCTTGTTAGGAGAAGAAAAAACCCACTGTTGACTCCTTCCCTCCCCGAGCGGAGAATTCCCTGTGGTAAAATTATTCCATTTAGATGGAAACTTTTTGTCACTCCTGTCTAAATTGGCATTTCTGGCTCTTTCACTGAAACCAGTAAACTGTGAACCTGGATGCAGCTGTCAATCAAACGGAGCGTTAGTTCAGCGTGCCAGATGACGCATTCGAGGAAGGGAGAGAGAACAGACAGAGAGAGAGAGCTGCCAGCTGATTGGCTCTCATCAGGACGGCAAAAAAAGAGCACCTGCCACTGTCAGAGCTTTTCAAATGCTGCACACACACATAACATCATATAGCCTGTTTGAAACATGCAGACCCATACATTTTTGACAACGTCTTGATTTTACAGATAAAGTGTGTCATCAGGGTTTATTAACTCTGACTTAACACCTACTGCATGAACACAAGCCTCCATTCACTGACCGTTAATGAGCGGATCTGTTAGCGCTGTGGTCAGTTACTTACAAGCATGTGACCGCTAATGTTCAGCAGTGTGACCAGAGCGCTGGATGCTACAGTAGAGTTACAACGACAACACCGTCAGACGCTGGTATCACAAAAACCAAATCAAGTTACATTCATTTTGCCTTCAACATTTAAGTGCATGGCTAACATGAAATATTTAGTGTAACGAAAAAATACATAGCCTATAAAACATGAAATCTAAACACTTTTGTTCATAATTCTAAAAAAAATCCAAAAATCTAAAATCCTAAAATAATTCTAAAATATATTTACAATTTTTTTTATCATTTTCATTTTTTTTTAATATATAGATTTTTTTATTATTATTATTTAACTTGTTTTTTTTTCACTCATTTGTATTGTAAATGTTTAATTTGGCACAGAATCTCTATTTTTGTAAATTAAAGGGTAATTCCAACTTGTTTCCCAACTAAAATCAGCCCTGAAGGTTGATAAAGAACATGTTTATATAGCTACAGTATATTAAGAATATTTATTTATTTGAATAAATAAATAAAATATAGTTTCTTAATAATTTCTAAATTAATAAATACTTTCTTAATTTCTTTCAAATTAAACAAATTTTCAAAACAAATGAGAAAAAAACTAAATAAAAATACACAATAAGAAACTGTTTGAAGCTGCAATAATATATCCTTATAAGAAAACAAACAAACAAAAAACACAATTTTAATCATCCCAGAGACTAAAAAAGTTCCCATAATTGAAGAATCTCCCACCAGTATTAAGATAAATTTAATCTTGATTATATGTACTCAATTATATTACTTACAAATATTGCTTCCAAAATGTAATATACAAACTCATAATAAATGTCTGTATAGTTTTTGATTACATTTCTCAGAATGAGACAGTCTAAACAAAGGTGTTTTTCTGATGAATTAACAAGCCATGCGTGATTCAAACACGGTCATTTTAGCAGCATTAGTTTCCCATCAGATCATAAACATGTCGCAGTTTCACAACCCAGTGCACACCGAACGCCAGCTAACAACGTCTATCCACAGCTTGTTTAAAATAAACCACCGTTACGACATAATTGCAGATTTCGTTATCACTTCGTCCTCTCAGTGTATCTCACGCGCTTGTTTTCATTGCGAGACGGAAACAAAGAAAATCAGACGTGTTTCATGTCTTCAGCATAACAGCACAGCAAAGCTGTCACTTTAATACGGAGAATCTAATTGGATTTGGCAATAAATAATGGGTCTCTTAAGGAAGCATCATGGCCAGTCGTGGCGCTGGGTGTTAGCAGGCCGTCCCAGGTGCCTGATGGATGTACAACAATTATAGATGATTTTTGACTGAGGAGATGCAAGGTCTTCCAGGAGATAACGGGTGAAGATTTAGTAATCAGAAGCAACACACAAATAGATGCAAAATGTATTAAAGGTGTTTCAAATGGAGCAAATGAACATGAGAAATATCACATGTGAAAGCTGTTCACACTCAGTACAGCAAACGAGAAGGAGAGTGTGAGAGAGAGTGAATTAAACGACTCCAGCACTGCCAACGTGCTGCCCGGTCCATCCAGAGCCAAGCGTTTCTCCCTCACCACTCAATAATTAGCCCTAATGGCTATTGTGTGATACATGATGCAATTAAAAGCTAATGTTATGCACGTATGTGATTACCGCGGGCAGAATGACAGGCAGTCAGGGGTCCTGAGTGTCAAAACACACGGTGCCTTAATCGTCCAAACACGTGCAGATCTCTCCGGAGCGCAAACTCTCACGGTGATCAGTCTCGTCTGTCACGCTAAAGACTTCTGAATGTGTGGAGCCATAACACTGAAATGAAAGAAATGAAAATCCTGTCATTTACTTTACTCCCATGTTGTCCAAAGCCAACTTTTTTTTTCTATGAAACACCAAAATTTAAATTAAAAAGGACAAAAAGCAATAATGAAGCATGCATTTATGACTTTACGAAATATACATTGGATATATTTGTTATTATTTTTATATAGATATACTGAAGTGCGAATCTACCACTATTTGAAGCCAATAAATAAATAAATACATTAATTAATTGATGAGCATCTAACACTATTTGCACTTTTATTTGAAAAAAACAGCAACAACTTCTAATTAAACTAAAACTACAGCTACTTTCATTCATTTTCCATAATACTTGTGCATTATATTGTATTGTATGTATTGTAAATGTGTTTAATTTGGCAGAATTTCTATATTTTTATAAATTCAGATTCACTGTTCTCTACGTTGTTACCCAATGAAACTGCACCTCAAGTTTGTTTGTTTATTCATTTATTAAATAATAAAAATAGAACTTAGAAAAACTAATTAAAAAAATACATAGGAAAATGTTTGAAGGTACACACATTGTATATACATACATGCTGTTTATTTATTTATTTATTTATTCATTCACTCAATCAAACTCAAAAAGTTCCCTGATAGAGGAATCTCCCACCAATATTGGGATAAATTGAATTTTGGATATTTTTACTCTATTACATTACCTACAAAGATGGTTTACAAAAATGAATAAGTAAGTGAAATCTATTACTCCACTGTAGCTCTCAAATCTCATTCTCCATATTGTATATTTGCTTAAATATACAATAATTATAAATCTGGACAAATTATTTTTCAATTTGTCCAGATTTCAGTCATTTTTAAGAGGGAATGGAGGGGGAAGCAGCTACTTCTACTTTTTGCACTTTTCTGATACTCAACAGTGTCTGTAATCATTCATTTTCTTTGTATGGATAGTGTGGCTAACTTGCCTGGGGAAAAAAACAGCTATACAGGTTACAACATTGTGAGAGTATGCAAATGATGACAGAATTTTAATTTTGTGTGAATTATTCCTTTAACAGCGGGAGAAAGAGTCACATTATCAACCTCCATCCTCTCAGTTCCCACTCTTTCTCCTGTATATCTCTCCTCTCCTCCCCCTCTCTGTCAGAGTAAACTCATGATGAATTACCCTGTCAACCGAATTCATTCAGGGACCAATTAATCCAGCAGAAATAAACTAGAGCCATCAGACACAGAAAAACCCCGAGCAGAGAACCAGGAGCTGCGCTCTTTAAGAAGGAAAAAGGGGTGAACAGGAAGAGAGAACAAAACTATCAAGGGCTCCTCTTTCAGGAGAGAAACTGAAGAAAATAAAAAGCAAAACGTGAGTGGTCTCCAGGGACGGCGATGGAAGTTAGCCTGACAGGAGTTGGTCATTTAATGCTTTAGTGCACCGGAGACACGTCCTGTCATAGTGGACAGTATCACGGGAGTCCCCTGGCACTGCCTTTATTAATTAAACCGAGCAGAGCAGGGGCGTCCCGCAGCCAAACGCCAACTCTGTCACTTTCAGACCCATAAACACTTCCTGCTAGAAATACTGCTAACACTTTACTTGAAGCCTTTATGTATAATGCATTATATAGGCATTCATTATTTGCATTGTAATGCATTTGATATTTACATAAATAACTGAAGCCAAAGTTCAAATGCATTACATTCGCAGATTCATTGTTACATTTGAAATAGTTTGTCATGTTTTAATGTATTATAATTTCTAAAGATGTAACAATGAATAGATAATATATGTATTATATCCGTGATTATAATTATTCATGATATTATACAATGCTTTTAAAGTACATCACAAGGCATAATTAAGGAATAGTTCATTCAAAAATAAAAAAATGCTGAAAAATGTACCCTCAGGACAGGTCATTCAAGATGTAGATGAGTTTGTTTTTTCATCAGATTTGAAGAAATATAGCATTCATCACTTGCTCAGCAATAGATGCTCTGCAGTGAATGGGTGCCGTCAGAATGAGAGTCCAAACAGCTGATAAAAACATCAAAATAATCCACAAGTAATCCACACCACTCCAGACCATCAGTTAACATCTGGAGAAGTGAAAAGCTGTGTGTTTGTAAGAAACAAATCCATCATTAAGATGTTTTTAACTAATGCTTCTGGCCAAAATATAAACAGTGTTATCTGGGAGGCTATTAGAGTAAGGAATATTCTGTTTGCTAAATAACTTAATGTTTAATGTCTGGCATAAAAAATATACATGTGATTTGCATTTACAGTAAATGTACCAAACTTAGTGCACAAGCTGTATAAATGCACAGAGGATGTTAAATAAATAAATAAATGTGTGTTTGTAAGAAACAAATCCATCATTAAGATGTTTTTAACTAATGTTTCTGGCCAAAATACAAGTCAATGATCTGTAATAATGCTTCCCCCAGTGAAAGAGTCAATCTCCTGTTGTCTCTCACAACAAAATCCACCCGCATATTTGTTTATAGCTGTTTTGGCTTATAAATGGCTTGATCTGTGCAGATTTCTCTCCTGATTAAGATGAGGTGAATTTTTCAATGGAGAAAGCAGTATTATGGATAGAGGACACATATTTTAGCCAGAAGCAACCGTTTTAAGTTAAAATGTCTTAATGGCAGATTTGTTTCTTACAAACATGTGGCTTTTTGCTTTACAAAACAGTAACTGATGGACTGGACTGGAGTGGTGTGGATTACTTGTGGATTATTTTGATGTTTTCATCAGCTGTTTGGACTCTCATTCTGATGGCACCCATTCACTGCAGAGGATCCATTGCTGAGCGAGTGATGTAGTGCTAAACTTCCCTAAATCTGTACCGATGACCAAACAAACTCATCTACATCTTGGATGGCCTGAGAGCAAGCACATTTTCGGCTAATTTTCATTTTTGGGTGGACTATTCCTTTAATGCATTAAAACTTTTTTTTTTTTAATATAACACACTATATAGTATTAAGGCTTCAAGTGTTGCAGGAATGCTTACTTTAAAAATTTCCCTGTATGCTATAATGTCTTTTTTGAGGATTTCATGCTACCACTGAGTTGAGATGACCTCAGACAGGGTCACGATCAGTATGTGATAACCCGGACCATGTTGCATGAGCTTCCGTCCTCCATATGGCTGATGCCAGAGAGCAGGAAACTCAATCGGTTGTTGTCCAACACTACTGCCTGAAGTCAGCTCTCCTCTATTGTGCCGAGGCTGATCAGGCAGTGAATATTTCATGGCTCTTTTTTCTGCTCCTGCAGATTAAGGGGGGATCGGACAGCTGGAAGGCAGCTGAGTGTGACAGGTGTCCTTTACCTGGAGCAGGTGGGTGGAGACTGCGCACCTGATTACAGACGCCTCCACCTCTTTATGGGTTCTATCGCTGATGAAGAACATTTTACCGGTTCATTTTACTCTGAACAATGTTATGTGGGAGGTTATTAGAGTAAGGGATATTCTGTTTGTTAAATAACTTCATGTTTAATGTCTGGCATAAAAATATGCATGTGATTTGCATTTACAGTAGGCTAAATGTACCAAACTTAGTGCTCAAGCTATATAAATGCACAGAGGATGCTGAATATGCATCTAATACATTTTGAAAGTTTAGCCATACCCCGTGAAGTCAACATAAAATTAAAACTGACCCCATTTAATTTATTAATATGCATTCCTGGTCTTTTTGTGAAGGATTCATCAGTGCACATCACTCGGAAAGAAAAACATGTTTGAATTCACAATATTTCATTATAAATATAATAACTTTGCCTCTGAAATGACTTTACTTCAGAATGGAATTATTTAAATTGACTGCCTTTAAATTGATCCTCATATTCAAGTCCATTTTTTGCATCTAACAACCATTTTTCAAAACACAATCATTTCCTAATGGATAAAATTAAGTCCGATCCTACATTTGCTTCAATTAGATATCCAGAACCATTCACAAGTTTGCTTTCAGCAATTAAATGAATATTCAGCAAAGATGCTTTCATTTGATCAAAAGTGTCAGTAAAGATGTTAAAATTTTACAAAAGATTTCTCTTTCAAAAGAATCTACTTTCTAAAGAATCCTGAAAAAAAAATATCATGGTTTCCACAAAAATATAAAGCAGCACAACTGTTTTCAACACTAATACAATAATATAATGTTTCTTGAGCAGCAAATCAGCATATTAGAATGATTTCTGAAGAATCACGTGACGCTGAAGACTGGAGTGACGATGCTGAAAATTCAGCTTTGCATCACAGAAATAAATTATATTTTACAATAGAAAACATTTATTTTAAAATGTCATAATATTTATTAATATTGCTGATTTTACAGTCATTTTAAAATAATAAATTCAGCCTTGGTGAGCATTAAAAAAATCCTTAAAAATCTTAAATTACCCTGCACAAAGTTTATTTAAGTTAGTATCAGGCCTGTGTGACAGAATTGCTTACCAACTTTCTTTTCAAAGTTATATCTAATCAACTCATGTCATGACCTGAAAAGAGTTAAAAAACAACTGCTGAAAGAACAATTACACTTCATATACTGTAACCAGGAAGAGGAAGTAACATACTGATTGTAGCCTAGTGTAATGCATTTATTTATTTGGCAGACACTTTTATCCAAAATGATTTACAGTGCATTCAGAATATATGTTTTGCCTGTACATGTTCAGGAATCAAACCCACAACCTTGATGTTGCTAACTTCATGCTCTAGCATGGAAAGCTCTTCCAGAGTATTTGAACACTAATATACCCTACAGTACTTTAACTGTTACAAACTGCAAAGCCTCTGAGCAGAGGAAGACAACGAGAGAGCGCTTATAGGTTGCTCTGCTGCTGAATATAATTAATTAAACGAGTCTAATTAGAAATGTGAGAGCAGGTGCAGACTGTGGGTTGACAGCGCAGACAGCGCCTGACGATGGAAAAAACCTCAGCGTATAAAGGTACAGCCAGCGTGACAAAACAACTTTCTGCAGTTTGTCATGTGAAACCCCAGAGGATTACAGCGTGACAGAGAGAAAAGACCTCGGCAGCACGCGGGTCAGATGCAGACGGTTCTTCGACGCCTTAAATACACGTTTGCGCTAGTGAGGTGCTGCTCAAATCATTACGCACACATATGCTGAACATCGCGATGGCTGCTAGAGCTCGACTGATAACATGATGCAACACTTTCTCAAGAGGTTTGCGTTCCAACATCCAACCTGCTGCTAGAGACTGTGATGCTTTGTCAAAATGACTTTCAAGTTTCTGGTGTAGATGAAATCTAATGAAAAAATGAGGATGTTAAAAAACTAACTTAAAATGTTTTGGTCAAATTTTTAAACCATTTGTAAGAAAGGTTTTGATGGTCATCATTAATGAAATTCAACAAGAAGTAACTTTGGTTTGTAACTTGTTTGTGAAGTTTAATTTAACTTTGTAACTAAATGCAATACTTTACGTGAAAATTAATGAATAATGTTTTTTTTAGGGATTTTATGTTTTTGACAGTGGAGAATGTGAATTAACCTTGTCATGTCATAAAACGCAATTTCTCTGATATTTTAAATGATGAAAAAATGTGGAGGTTAAAAATCTAACTTAAAATGCATTTGCAAAGTTGTATGTTTTGGTCAAACCATTTTCAACAAAGAAAGAACATGAATTAACCTTGTCATGTCATTAAATGTCAATTTCTCTAATATTATTTGAGACGTACTAACCTTGACTCACAGTCATGAAAGTCTAGAGACTCTACAATGATCTTCTCTCTGACATCACATTATTTATTATGGATTTTTTTGTCAACAAATGACAACAAATATGACAAAAAGACAACAAATAGACGTACTCCCTCACATCACTGACCAAACTCAAATCACCAACTCTCAGTGAAAGAGATCTTGTCATTGAAAATACCATCAGTGTTAATACTTCTCAAAGTTAACATGCAATCAAAACTCACTTTCTCAGTAAACATTGCTAAAATGTGCTCAATTCATTAGTGCACATTAATCTAAAGAGAAAATGTATGAAGTACCAAACAGAATACATAATATTAGCAAATATACAAGTTGCCATTTCATGTTGATTGTAAGAAGTTTGTTTCTCTAACAGCACGAGTCTCTCTGCGGCAGTAGAGCAGTAAAAATGAGAGCAGGAGACAGAGAGTGTTTGTGTGTGTGTGTGTGTGTGTGTGTGTGTGTGTGTGTGTTCAGAGACAGTCCAGTTTAAGTGCACCTAAGAGAGAGGCCACGCTCCATTTTATCACCATTTGCTCCCTAACAGAGTACAAATGTGGCATGTGATGACAATAATGAGGCCTGATGTCTGAGAATGAGAGTGGCTTGAGTGGAATAGCAAAGCAGAATGTCTGTGTGTGTGAGAGAGAAAGAAGTAATTCTGCAGCGGGAACAGACTGTTTTTAGTAAGAAAGCAGAAGATCTTGTCCACATCTTATTATATATATGGATAACAAAAATGTGCTAAAAATCACCAAGACTTATGATTTAGCCACTAGCAACTACTCAGTACAACCTAGCAACTTCATAGCAACACCCTGACAACCACTCAGAACACCCTAGCAACTACATAGCAACACCCCAACAACCACCTAGAAAACCCTAGCAACTACATAGCAACACTCTGAAAACCACCCAGAACACCCCAGCAACTACATAACAACACTCTGATATGCAAACAGAACACCGTAGTAACTTAGCAACACCCTGACAACCACCCAGAACACCCTAGCAACTATATAGTAACACTCCAAAAACCATCCAGAACACCCTAGCAACTCCCTGACAACTAGAACAATGTAGCAAAAAAAATTGACTCCCTAACAACCACCCTATAGCAACTATCACCCTGCCAACCACCTAAAACACCCTACCAACTACATAGCAACAACCTGGCAACCTCCCAGAATGCCCTAGAAACTACATAGCAACACCCTGATATGCACACAGAACACACTAGTAGCATAGCAACACCCTGACAACCACCTAGAATACCTTAGCAATGACACAGCAACACTCTGAAAACCACCCAAGCAACTCCCTGACAACTACGCAAAACAATGTAGCAAAAACATAGCGACTCCATGACAACAACCCCTAACACCTACTGTATCACCCTGACAACCACCCAGAACACTCTACCAACTACATAGTAACAACCTGGCAATCACACAAAACACCATAGCAACCACCTAGCAACTCTTTGGAAACTACCCAGAACAACAGTATTGTTATAGTGACTTTTGATTAATATACTAAAGAGTGTTTCCATGCAAACTCTGCAAAACAAATGCGATTAGACTATAGTCACACTGATAAAGCGTGTTAGTCTGTCAGTTGTGGTTGGTATATCACACTGAGGGTTTTTTTGCTTTAATTATCAAGGGACGTTTGACACCGTGAATCATCGTTAGCCTGTCTAAACGGCCGCAGTCAGAGGCTTTCACTGAGGTAAACGGCACAATTAGCAGTGCGCCGAGTGAGAGGAGGATTCAATTTGACATCCATCTGTCTTGATCCATCTCTTCTGATCACATGAAATGCTGAAGCAGGGGCTTTAGCATTCAATTACGCTCCTCAGGTTAATCCTGAGTAAAGTGTCAATGTTTTAATCATGAATTAGCAAACTATGGCGAAAACAGCTGCTTCCAGGTGCTGGCAGGGCTTTTTCCTGAATATAACTGACTGATTTTCTGACTGATCAATGAATCAGTATCTACACGGCTATAGATTATTTATAGATTATTTTTTATTTACTCAGAAAATCTATTTTCCTGGCAAACCCATAGAAAGTGAAATAATAACAATAACATTCCAATAAATAAAGAAATTTATACTTAATCATTTAACAATCATTCTTACAGCAATATACATTAAATGTTGCAATTATATAAGCTCTTTCAGTTAGATAGAAAATCTACATTTTCTCAGAGGAAGCCTTTTTAAATATGTCCATTATTGAAATTTCTGAATGAAACCGTTGCCTTATATCTTAAAAGGCTACAGAACTCAAAAATGGAAAATTAAAAAAATGAACTAGATATCAGCATTTACTCCAGGGATATTACTTTTCTAACACACATTTAACACCAATAAATTTAATAGGATTTTAAGCAAAATTTAAATACTGAACCAATTATGAAGCACTACATTCATGAAACACACAAAAATATCAAACCATTGTTTCGGTCAACAAAAATGAAGTAATAACACAATCTCAAATATTATCATATATATAGTTGACTATCTTGTTCACCCAAAAATATCATGAAAATATAATTTGATGAAACTGGAATTTTACTTTAAAGGACAGAACACACACACACACACACACACACACACACAAATAAAAATAATGTTTTTTCAACTAGATGTTTGAAATCAACTAACAAAACCACTACTAGAAAGAAATCTACCATGGGTGAGGGTGAAATTTACGTCCTGTGCACAAAGTGTAGTGGCAAACAGAAAACCAGAGCATGGCTTCTGCTTAAGCCTGAGTGAGCCGTGTGTGTTTGACCTCCACAGGTGCAGCAGAGTCATAAACACAGCTGGTGTGATTCAGATTTAAACTCACACACTCCTCACACAACCTTTCTAACCTCCTAAACCGAGCAAAGCAGCCCCTCAACACACACACACACACACACACACACACACACACACACACCAGCCAGACCGCCATTAGCCTATGGGGACAATATCAATGTGCTCTAATGCTTTACAGCTCAGACCTGATCCACTACCGAATTAAAATGCCAGTTATTGTTATAGTTCAATTTTCTGCTAATCTTGAATAGACTGTATTAAGCCAGAGAGTTACAGTATACAATACAAAGAGCATTTACATGCTGCATTACAGGAACTTGAGAGCTGAAACTGAGACAGATGCAGCTTGCAGCAGTTTGCTAATGGCAGCCTCAAAACAGAAACATCCATCCTGCTCTGGTGCCGTTTTCACTTTCACTTCATTTTGACAAGTCACGGTTATCTTTAGGTATTATCATCTTTACATGGAAATAATTGGTCAATATTATTTGGGTTATGTTTGAAAAAAGAAAAGAAATTTGCACACTTGCTTTTGTATAGTCACAAAAAGCTACAACTTTTTTTATGTATAAACTTTATAAAAACTATATTTTAGCACACTAAAAGTATATTTTGTTTTTTTGCGTTTATTTGTTTAGTTTTTTTTCCCCACTTGTTTAGAGCACGAACATGTTAAAAAAATAAGGAAAATTACACTTATGTGAAAGATACATTTCCTGAAAACATCTTAATTTCTTATGTTGTGCAGTTTTGTTATTGAAAAAAAAAAGAATATTGAAAATAGATAATGTTGAAAATAAATATGCTGAAATAAAATGAAAAACTGATGAAAAACTTACCTTAAAAAAACCTAAAACTAAGTTTAAGTACTAAAATGAAGAAAACTAAATGAAAAAATTAATTGAAACCCAATAAAAAACAAATATAACATTTTGAAAAAATAAAAAAACTAATAAAAATGACAAAGAACATAAAATTACTAAAAACTATATTCAAATTAAAAAATTAAAAAGGAAACTTAAAATATTAATAAATACTACAACAGTATATAACTAATACTAAAGTAACACTGATATGATTTGTAAAATAAATGATTAATTTATAAATTATTATTATTATTTTAATTGACAAAGTATTAATTGATAAATGATAAAACAACATGAAATTATTAAAACCTCAAGTAAAATTAAAAAGAAAACATAAAGGAAACTTAAAATATTAATAAACACTATAATAAAATAACACTGATCTTCAAACAAATATGAAGCTATTTAGATATTTATACCGGGAAACAAACCAAACAAAGTAAAAACTGATTAAGCCATTCTAAAATTGGCATCTGTTTCTCACACAAACAGCATTATTCCAAAATAAATCAAATAATAATTCAAATTTAAGTAACACATCAAAAAAGTATCCAAGACTGTTGTCACATGACCTCAGTGAAACGCACTGCATTGTGGGATAGAGTCTTTCTCTGTTGCAGACAAATATGTAATCAGTATTCTGCTATACTATAGGCATAGAGAGGATTGTGTCAAATATGAACACTCTGAATGAATCTTTTGGGTCATTTCCCGAATCATTTGCATGCCTCAGAACGCCCCGCGACTATGATTTACGCTCATTGTCAGGCGTTTTCTGCACAGCGCTGCATTTTCTCCATATTGATGATCAGCGCGTGTGACTCTGCCTGATGCTGCTCCTGATTATGCAGGACTCTCGCCGCTGTTAATCAGCACGGACAGAGGTTACAACAGCTCAATACGAGAGATGCTCCAGCTTTGATCCGAACAGCCATGCAGAACATTCGGCCAAAGCGTCAGAAAGTGTGCTGTCAGGCCTTTTGGATTTAAATTAAACCCTGTTAACCCAGAGAGGAAGGAGAAGGAAGACGGAGAGCAGAAGTCAGGGATGTGCCATTTTCTCTGACGTTCAGAGTGGACGACCATTAACAATTTGTGTGCACAGCAGAAAGAAATAAGTGCCTGCTGACAGATGGATCAATCCTGCGTTTCAGGTGGAGAATTCTTAACTACCGAAGTTCTACGGCTCAGCAACGAGTCATATTAGGGATGCATAAACCAACAGAACTTTAGCTTAGATCGGTAGTAAAGTAGAAGTTCACCCAAAATCATTGTATACTCACCCTCAGGTTGCTTCAAACTTATTCGATTTTCTTTCTTGCGTGAAAGGCTCAAATGTGATGCTTTTAGCATCACTGATCTCATTCCTAATACATCTTTGTGTTACACGCGTCACAAAAAAAGACGACGTTGAGTAAATAATGACAGAATGATCATTTTTGTGTGAAATATTGTTTTCATGGCTTGTCTTCAGACATATGAGAGGGAAAAACACAATTAGGAACAAGATTTTATTTCTGGTCTCTACACTGCAAAAAAAAAAATAAATAAAAAAGTTTTGTTTTTCAGTACAAACATCTGAACATTCTTAAATCAAGATACATTTGCTTAAGAAGCTAAATGACAGAAGAAATCAACTAAAACTAAAAACTATATTGACAATAAAAATTTAAAAATATAAAACAAAAAAATTAAAACAAAAATTACAAAAACACACAAGAAAATACTAAAACTTTAACTATTATTAAACTTAAAACAGAAATTTTAAAGAAAAATGTCATAGTATATCAATGATCTTACTGGAGTGTAGATATGGTTTTAATTAAATTTTATGGGAATTTACTTCTATTTTAGTCAAAATTCTTGAATCAGATAACTCAAAAAGTAAAAAAAAAAAAGTATGTAAAAAAGTAAAAATCATGATTTGAAACTATCACTCATTTCTGTAGCACAACTGTGCAGGACGAGTTACACCAAGAAGTTGTTGCAACTGCAATAGAGATTCTGCTAAATATGTCAAAACAACTGTTTATTAAATTATCTCATAATAGACTGAAGACACCTATATTGTGCTATATTCTTCAAAAAAAAAACACATTATCATGTATCTAAAGACTTAATCGTCTCAGACTGGGCGGACTCATTCCAAAATTTCCCAATGGATTTCAGAGAGTGAAACAAATCTACAATCACGACCCGCTGTATCTAATGCCTTAATGAAGAAACACGCCTTTAATTAACAAACCTCTTACAATCCTGATTAGGTTCTAAGGGGTTCTGTTAGGCTTCGTCCTCTTAAGTCCAGAAAGCGCTAATTGATAAGAAATGAATCCCAGGGCTATGAGATGTTGTGAGGGTCACTGGAGGCGGATGATGTTCTGTCTATTACATCCAGACGAGCAGAGCTTTCAAACACACCTCAGGGCACAATGATTTCCTGATCACAATCAAAACGCTCTCCGTTCATTAATTTCCATGAGCCATGTTTGCCAATTTGGAAGAGTTTTCCAGGCCTGTATCTCTGCTTTGACAATGAGATGAAGTTGGAGATACGCTTTGGTTTACTATGTTTACTGTGTTCCAGCAGAGAAAGTCAGTCACACGGGTTTGAAACAACACGAGGGTTAGTAAATAAAGACAGACGTTTCATTTTTGGATGAACTAGGCCTACTCCTTTAAAGAAAGAGATGAGACTGTGATCCTGCAATTAAAGACCTGTGAGAGTTTCTCTGAGAAAGATTCAGCTGAGGCCCATGGGACAATTAACTGAGATTTAATGAAGTCCCTTTTGTTTTCCATCAGATCCTCTTGCTTTTTTAGTTGACTTGCACTTGTCTTTTCGCTCTCTTTTGCTTCGAGCAGAAAGCAGTTAGTTAATAGGCCCTGTGTGATCAGATTGGTCTATTAGGGGAATAATTTGAAAAAGGACTGAGAGAAAGAGACAATAGAGTCGGTCTACAGGCTCAAATTTGAGCTTCATGTGACCACCAGTGTAGGTCTTTAGCTTGATAATCATTTCTGATTACATATCATATCTGCAGAATAACTGACTTTATCAAAAAAAAAAGAGAAAGAGAGAGAGATGAGTGTAATGCTCCTGAAAGATTAGCTAATGACACTGAATTTTGAATACTAAAATTTAGACAATATACGGCACAACAGTGACAATGTTTAGCAGCCTTAATTCTGGAGTATTTTTCCTAAATTTCTGAATAAAATCAACCAGCTCAGAGATGAATCACAGCATCGCAAAACCTGTTTTGAAGCAAAAATGTGTGTTGTATTTTAATTAAAATAAATACAAATATTAATAATAAATTTAAAGGAAAACAAAGACTGTGCTAATGTCTTTTATGATAAAATTAACTTTGAATTCATGAAGTGCATTGCAAATGACAAAAATGAGCCATAAGTGAGTATACTAGGCCTAATACATTTTAATATTTTGCATTAAAAATATATATTAATACAAAGTTTAATGCAAAATATTAAAAATATACACTATTGTTTAAAAGTCTGGAGTCAGTATGGTTTTACTAAGCAAATCAGAATATATAACTGATGTCTGAAGGGGCATGTGACACAGAAGACTGGCTTAATGATGTTGAAAATTCAGCTTTGCATCACAGGAATAAATTACATTTTAAAATATATTAAAATAGAAAACAGTTATTTTAAGTTGTAATACTTTTTCACAATTTTTACTATATTTTTTATCAAATAAATGCAGCTTTAAAAATATTACCATAATCTTACTGACCCCAACCTTGTATATTGTAGTTTAAACTTTTTATTTGTTAATTGCCAAGTGAAAGTCTGTCCAAAAAAAAATTCAATAAATAAATTTCCTACCTTTTCTAGTGGGAAGCAAGACACCTGAATCGAGATAAAGTTCTAAGTGGGAAGATATTGTGGATATTTTTTTCTATAGGCTATATGGTCAATAAACTACCATTCAACATGCGCCATTTGTGAGGAAATCTAATACAGCGCTTTATAATAGTTTGTTTTGTTATCTCACATAGTGGCAGAGCTGCAGAATAGATGATCGAGGTTCCCACAGTTGGCAAACAGCAGAGATTTGCTCCACTCCGTTCAGCCGCACACAGGGAAGCGCCATTACCCGCCATAGACGCCCTCCCTGCGCGAGAAATGAGCAATTGACCCCGGCTGCTACTCTCAAACTGGCGCCGTATCAGAACCTGGGGGAACGTGTTGTCATCTGAATGAGATAAGTTTATTTTCTTCCGTCCGGCATTTGTTCCGATATGCGGGGAGTCTGAACGGGGAGAGGAGAAGCAGCGGGGAACCCGTCACCGACACACGCTGCGAAAAACAAGAAACGGCCGTGAAACGTTTGGCCATCACCCAAATCTCTGCCTCCACCTTCTGCGCGGGCTCCCAGCCTCGGAGAGAAACAGGAGGCGCCAATATTGTGGAACAAATTTCCGCTAATGTGAACCTGCTGGTGGGGACTCAAGGGAGGAAGGTGGACTCACATGACTATTCGAATCCACTTCACTGCTTTTATCGCTGACTGTGTGACGGTGTGTTGTTTTTCTGAGGCCTCAGACGGACAGAGTCTCTGGCCAACCGCAGCAGTCAAACCCCTGCTGTCCGTGCCGCAGGTCTGATGCACCTGGCCAAAAAAAAGAGTCACACTGCCCTTTTTCTGCTCTTTACTTTGCCCTTGAGGTAACCCCACAAGTGTCTGTCCATAAACACTAATATTAATACATTCATCTTGAATCTGGGATTTGCAGAAGAGCTTAAAGAGATATTTAACCCAAAAATGAAATTTGTCATCATTGAGGCCCACTCACTCTCATGTCATCCAAACCCACATGACTTCTGTCTTCAGTGGAGCACAAAAAGAGATGCTAGGCATGCTGTTAAACTCCAAAAAGCATCATGTAAGTGTCATAAAAGTAGTTCATGCAACTTCTGCTGTATTTTCTAAATCAATACAGCAGAATTCTTTAAACTTCCAAGCTAACAAGGAACGTTTATTTCACATTGCATGTTTTTTAAAGTCTGAATACTTGTTTCAGAATGTCCATTCCCATAATGTTTGCATGTTCCTTTAACGTTCTTATAACCAAAAAAGAAAAGAAAAAACTGACCGTTCAGAGAACATTCAGAAATAAAGCTTTTGAAACATTAGCAAAATGTTCTTTAGGACACATTTTTGTTAGCTGGGTTTACACAGCATCTTAATAACCCAATGCTTATTGGAAAACATGCATTGCAATTGTTAAAAATCTAGTACATAGAACTATTACAAAACTGTCTGAGGCATCTTTTATTAATAAATATGTTAGTTAGCTCTACAAGCTAACAGCTTTTCAGCCAGTAAAAAAAAGGTCCAAATCATGTTTAATTGCAAAATCAAAATAAAACCAATAGGAAGTTATATTTTACTGAAATAAATAAATCAAATATTCTTTTTTTCTGTATTTATTTAGAATTATACCATTATTTTGATAATTAAGCTCATTACTACACTGTGAAAATATAATATAATAATATATCATAGCAGTAGTTGTGGTATATCTAATGCAAATAAAGTGCATTCATTTAAAAATAATAATAATACATTTGTTTTCTTAAGGGGGGATAATTGTTAAGAAAATAATTAAAATGTAAAACTCTTCAAGATACTGAAATTAGGCATTGTGCAAATATATATATATATTTTTTTTTTTTTTTTTTTTTTTTTTTAGGTGAATTGTGAGCAGGGCTTGTTTTTCTGAAATTCACCCTTTTAGTTTATTATGAAGAGCTGTCAGGCAAAGAAAGACTCTTCTCAGTCTACAATGGCATAGCAGCGATGAAGAGTCCAAAAGCTCTCCTTTTAGCAGTAAAACCCTTATGAAACACTCCAGCCCCACAGTAAAAAGCAGACCTGTTAGCAGTAAAAGAGCCCATGGACCCTCGTGCGCTATTGTTACACGAGCAGGAAGGCGCATTATCAATCTGAAGTGTATGTGTATGTGTGTGTGTGTGTGTGTGTGTGTGTGTGTTTGTTTTGGGGGGAATGTAGTTGGCGAATGTCAATGATTTCCATAGCAACAGTGGGGTCCCCAGCTGTCATGTCTGGGCAGAGATATGTGTCATGAGCCTGGGGACCACTTAACCTAAACGGGAGTTTAACTCCGGGAGTTCAGGGTCTGTCTGCGCAGATTTCTGCTTAAAATGCAAAGATGGGGACCCAAGGGGCCCCGCAGTACCAGGGCCCGTGTCATCTAAGAAACACGGCGATGCACACTTGCTCTTTAGATATAATTAAGCCTCAACGGCAGGGAAGTGAACTGGAGAGGAGAGGGAAAACACGGAATTAGAAGAGTTACCAGAATATGAAGGAAGAACATCCAATCACAAGTCTAAAATGGGATTTCTTTAAAATCATAGCTGTTACACATAGCAATACCAAGAGACCAATCAAATTTTATAAAACTGATGAATTGTAGGAGAAAAATCTGAGATGAAGTAGATCCATAAATAAAACATGAGATTTATGAGCTTTTAAAAAGCAACTTCTGCTATAAAATTTGCTTGGTTGCTTCTAAAAACAAAAAGAAAATTATAATCACTAAAGTTTTGCTTATTCATTGCTCATGAGACTTTCATTTAAGCATTAACTTAATATCGGTTAATAATAATTACTTAAAACACATGAAAAGACTATACATAAAGCTATAAAATCAGGGAATTCTGTCACAAAACTTGTCAAGATCATATTTCAAGATCATATCATAAACAAAAAATCAAAAGAAAAAAAATATATATTTCACTTTCAAAACAGAATAATTTTAGCCCAGTTTTAAAATATTTGTATTATTATTATACAATATAAACCTATCAAATTAATTGTAAATATTTCCATATTCAGATTGAGATCAGGGATTTCATAACTGCAGAAATCTGAGCACATTTCAGACAAGTAAAACTTTTTCCATAGACATTGTTGTCACAATCAAGCAAAATAAATAAATAAATACATTACATACTCAATTTAATTATATATAAAATACAGTAATAATACTAATACTAATAATATTTTAATTTTTTGTATTATTATTAACATATATAATATAAAACTATAAAATTAATGTGGACAGCAGCTCAGGTCATAGGAAAAATGTAATTCATATTTATACTGAGATCATAGATTGCAGAAATCTGAGCACAGTTTGAGACCTTCTTGAAATCTCCTCTGAAACTTTACAGAAGACACGTGAGATTACAGATTCCTTTTTTTAGGAGAATAATCTCAATTTATACAAACTTTCTAAAGCAAAAATCTCATATTGCTCTTTATTTAATCTCACTGCTGTCTAGGAGGAACTATTGAGATATTGAAGAGATCTCATTCACCATGTTTCTTTCCGATGCTTACTAATTCTGATTGATGCTCATATCAATATCCTCTATGATCCCCGTCTCTGCTGCGCTCAGATAGATCATTATAAACTTGTGAAAGTGATGTTCAGCTATGCATTATTAATCTGCCTTCATTCTAATTACCAGATCGATAATTTCTCGGATAAGTAGAGCGTTTGGTCAGGTCAGCAGAGGCCCGACTCTTTGAATGAACAGAGTGTATTTTTCCTTGACACATTGCCAGCGACAGCTCCGACATAAAGCCCCTGTTGTCTCTGAAAGGGAAAACGCCGCATTGTCCTGGACGGTCCCCTTCTGGACGGGAAGGGCTGGCTAATCAAATGCCTGTTTTCCTCTGCAGCTGGTTTTCAGGAGGTAAAAAGGAGCTGACCTCCACCTCCCCTCCATCCGTATGTTCCATCCCTCCCCCCACCCCAGGGACCCTTCAGCCGGCTTTAGGGGCAAAATGAGGTGTAAGTCTATTAAAAGAGTGTTTGTGCCCCAGTCAGTGTCCCAGCGGGAGTCCCTGCTTTCTCATTCAGGTGCAGCTAATTTCCCTTATTCTGCTCATGGCCTGACATACGGTCGCCACGCAGAGACAACGAATTAATAAACGATTATAGAGATTAGACAGCCAAAGGATGAAGGCCTAGGCCACACTTCAAAAGATGATCAGACAGAGGGCTAAAATCTGCATGCAGCTCGCTGCTAAACACCATACCAAACACCCGAAACACCCTAGCAACTGCATAGCAGTGTGCTAAAAACATCCAAGATATCCTTTAGCAACACCATAGCAACCAAGCTACAACAATGTTGATAAAAACATTCAGAACATTGCAGCAACCACTTAGCAACATCATAGCAACATGCTAAAGAACATTCAGAACACATTTGAAACCACTGAACAACGCCCTGACAATCTCTCAAAACACCCAAGCAACAGCATACATGTTAAAAACTCAAAATACCTTAGCAAGCAAGATCCACCTGCAGCCTCCCAGAACACCCAAGCAACAACATAGCAACACATTAAAACATTCGAAATACCATAGAAACACTAATCCCTTGGCAACAACTGGAAAAGTCAAACAACAACATGGCAATACATTAAAACACCAAAATACCATAGTAACACTAATCCCCTGGCAACCAACTTGAACGCCCAAGAAACAACATAGCAACACATTAAAACACCAAAATATCATAGCAACACTAACCCCCTAGCAACAACAAAGAACACACAAGCAACAACATGGCAACACATTAAAACAATCAAAATACCATAGCAACAATAATGCCCTGGCAACCACCTAGAATGCCCAAGCAACATCATAGCAACACACTAAAACACTCAAAATACCATAGCAACAGTAATTCCCTGGCAACAACAAAGAACACACAAGCAACGACATGGCAACACATTAAAACAATCAAAATACCATAGCAACAATAATGCCCTGGCAACCACCTAGAATGCCCAAGCAACACCATAGCAACACATTAAAACACTCAAAATACCATAGCAACACTAATCTGGCAAGCAAACAGAACACCCAAGCAAGTTAAGGTAATATTGATCATACTTTCCACTTATGCAATTTTCTGTCATTATCAGACCAACAAATGAAAGCTAAACCACATGACAACACAACTAAACTATATCATTTAAAAAAAAAAACTGAATGAAAACTTTAACGATTTCTACAACACATTCTTTAACCAATAAGAATTTCCAATTCTGTGTGTTCCTGCTTGATTTTAAAAGTGGTTCTTTGCAAACCCCCAAAATGCATCTTACTCATTCCTATCCATTAAACACTTCATCAGTGATGCCACTAGTGTGCAAGCAGTCAAAATGGAGCTGAAAGCATGGTCAAATTAACCAGAATATTCAATAAACACTTGCAAATGACAGTCAACTTGCTTAATAGAAAGACCTAAAGTAACCGAAGTCCTAAAGCAACCAAAGTTTCTTTGCTCAAGAACACAACAAAACTCCCATAATATCTAGATAACTTTAAGAACAACATTAAAAGTTATCCACGCTCTCTCTCTCTCTCACATGAACATGAATGTTACGCAGAAGGGCAAACCCACAATTCAGCAGAGCACATGAAACGTGAGGCTTCAAACACATCGATAATATCATTCCATCACTGGTGAAAGGAAGCGGGGGCACATTTATCAAGGCGAAAAAGTGTAAATGGAGGCGGTCCTCATTCAGCCTTCGCCCTGAAATGGGATCCTGCTTTATCAAAATGAAACGGCTGCCAAGATTGGGAAAGTAACAATTGCATTCATGGACTCTCTTCTTCACGAAAAGAGCTAATTAAGGGCTGGCAATTTGAGCGTCGCACATTCAGACTCTTTAATTGAAAAGAAAATAAATATGACCAGGAAGAAGAACGTAAGTGACTGTGGAAGGAAGGGTGAATTCAGTTTCGGAGGCAGATGGCAACAAATAGCTGAGAATTATAAAGTCAATGGCCGCTCCCAGCATTGTACGCACTGATGACTTAAGGGCCGACTCCGTATGGTATCAAAAAGCCGATTGAACCTTTTTGAATTTGAGCTCCGATCTGGCAGAAGTTCAACTTTAATTGAAAAGTTTTCTGTAATTCTGGTTTTCAAAGACGGGAGAAGAAAGAATCGCGAAGCCGGTTATGGCCTCCTTTCTAATGAATGGCAGAATGTTTTCGCCCCATCTTTTTTGGCTCAGTCTCGACTGTGTAATTGTTTGATAATTCATCTCGGAGGTCTAATTTACCCCCTGTTGGGTGGGTTATATGTTGCTCTGTGTTTTCCGCTGACTCTGATATGAACCAGCAGAGAGATGGCTGGGCTCTGTAGGTGGGCGTCTATTTAAACATGTAACAGTTTGCATTTCATCTACGTTAACCCTTTAGGCAATCGCCATTTATATGCTAAACTTGCAGAGAGTTAGAGGCAGCACTTTGACAAAGTTTGGAAAACACGGCTTGTCTTTGCACAATGGCTCATTTTAAAAAGAAAATTGTTTTTTTTTTTGTACGTCTTTTCATGTTGATGCAACCCTGTATTTGTTTTTACTCCAATGAAATACAAAATATCTGAGCTTCTATTTCCTCTACAAGACACACAAAGAACGGGGGGGGGGGGTAATAAAGGTTCTTTATTGGGATTGATGGTTCTATGAAGAACTTTTAACATCCATAGAACCTTTGAACAAAATACTATTTATTGCGGGGAAAAAGAAAAGTTATTTCAATTATTAAAATGTTCTAAACGAAAAGGAGAAAATGTTTCTTTTAAGAGCTGTTCACTGAAAGGTTCTTTAGTACTGTAGCCCAGTAGAAACAAGCTGCAACACAATGGAAACATGCCGCATCACAATGGAAACAAGTCGCAACACAACAAAATTATCACAACACAATGGAAACAAGTCACAACACAACGGAAACAAGCTGCAACAAAAAAAAATTAGCACAACACAATGGAAACAAGCTGCAACACAATGGAAACATGCCGCATCACAATGGAAACAAGTCGCAACACAACAAAATTATCACAACACAATGGAAACAAGTCACAACACAACGGAAACAAGCTGCAACAAAAAAAATTAGCACAACACAATGGAAACAAGCTGCAACACAATGGAAACAAGTCGAAAAACAACAGAAACAAGTCGTAACACAATGGAAACATGTTGCAACACAACAGGAATAAGCAGCAACACAACAAAACTAGCACAACACAATGGAAACGAGTCACAACACAACGGAAACAAGTCGCAACACAATGGAAACATGTTGCAACACAACGGAAACAAGCAGCAACACAACAAAATTAGTACAACACAATGCAAACAAGCCACAGCACAATGAAATTTGCATAACACAACGGAAAGAAGTCGCAACACAACGAAATTAGCACAACACAATGCAAACAAGCCACAACACAATGAAATTTGCATAACACAACGGAAACAAGCAGCAACACAACAAAATTAGTACAACACAATGCAAACAAGCCACAACACAATGAAATTTGCATAACACAACGGAAACAAGCTGCAACACAACAAAATTAACACAACACAATGCAAACAAACCACAATGCAAAGAAATTAGCACAACACAATGGAAACAAGCTGCAACACAAAAAAATTAGCACAACACAATGGAAACAAGCTGCAACACAATGGAAACAAGCAACAACGATACAGAAACAAGCCACAATACAGCGGAAACAAGTCGAAAAACAACAGAAACACAGTAACACAATGGAAACATGTTGCAACACAACAGGAACAAGCAGCAACACAACAAAACTAGCACAACACAATGGAAACAAGTCACAAAACAATGCAAACAAGCTGCAACACAAAAAAATTAGCACAACACAATGGAAATAAGTCGCAACACAACGGAAACAAGTCGCAACACAATGAAATTTGCACAACACAACGGAAAGAAGTCCACGAACCACAATGCAAAGAAATTAGCATAACACAAAGGAAACAAGTCGCAACACAACAAAATTAGTCCTATGCAAAATAATTCCGGATCAGAAATAATTATCTGAAAAAATTCCGGATTGGAACAAACTGTTCTTTTTTTGGAAGAATTATTCCCGTTAAAACAAAATGAAAAACACATGAGATGATTATTTCCTTCAATAAAATTTCATCAGATGACATGGCATTTTTACCACTGATTAATTGTATGTTTGGTTTTAGGATTCAGTGTTGCCATTTCACGTTCTAAATTGTCTCTTTTTGGCTGGAGAACCCTGCTGTTCGTTTTCTTTTACCTGTCAATCAAGCTATCAGAAATAAACCACACCCTCATTTCCCTTTTTGTCTGAACCACAGGAGGCCTATTAAAGTGAACTGAAGACTAGCTCATACACTCAAATCACATTCAGCTCCGCTGTTAACACAATTCACTACAATTGCCTCTGTTGTTGTCCACACACACAAGCACACAGATTGAGGGCATTTCCTTAGCTGGTGCAGTTTGTTAATGACTTCACAGCCAAAACCCAGAATCAACACTGCATGCTGACATTTCAAAGCAAAGATAAGTGTAACCACATTTTTACACTTCATGTATGTTTTATCATCTACCAGGCAAAATTTAACATTAATTTTGATGCAAACCCTAAGTATCTGTGCACAAATTTAAACAGCGAGCATCTAACACAGAGGGATCAAAGCAAGCGTTTCCTCCTGTAGCCGCTGGCAGATGGGTAAAATCACTCAGCCAAAGTAACAGCTGCCATTTCCTGTAAAGTACTGATTGCTTCAGTAGTTGAGTTTTCAGCAGTCTGCCATAATGAGAGCATCTCACCAGCAATATGATCACATACACTTGTCAAAATAGCACTGTGCTATCAGGAATTTACATTATAGGACAATATAGAGAACATTTCAACAGCTTGTGTCTGAATGAAAATGTGTAATATAATTTCAACAGCTCCTAAAATAGGCCATGCTGTTGATTCGAGGGAATTCAGTAAATGCATGAAAAACGTGAAGGCAAGAATCCATACAGGTCAGATTACATGCAAGCTCTTTACTGTAGATATTTTTTCCCTCCACAAAACATATAAAAAAATAAATAAATAAAAAAATCCCTGCATATTTGAGATATGCTAAAATTGAACATAAATGAAATGAATATTTTCTAGCTTGTGGTACCAACTTCGACCAGTAGGGGCACCGTCTGAAACTCTCCATGCAAAACATGTGTTTATTTTGATTGCACTTTTATTGCTATTTGCATCAATAAATTTCACTTACCAATACCTTTAAAGTCTTCACTTCAGCAGCACTTGCAAACACTAAACTTTGTTCCAACTTATATTCTGAAGGTTTTTAACAGAAGGGTTCGTTCACTCGACCTGGTTTATATAACATTTTACTCTGAAAAACATGGCTGTTGACAGTATTTTCTGATTTATGGAGTAATAAAATGAGAAATCCAAAATCCCCTCTGGAAAAAAAACAAAACAAAAAACTTTAACCTAAAAATAAAATAATAATTTTGAACCTGGTTTATCCAACGTTCAGATTTATGTTCTGTAAATGTATTTAAATTAGTGCATATTTGGTTACATAATGCATCATTTTCATATTTAAACCTACCATTTCAGAAAACTTGTCTTCAATCAACATAATCAACAGGAGAAAGTACAGTGATATATTATTATTATTATTTATTTATTTTTTTACCCTTTTAACCTGTGGTGTCTTGCATGATTGTTTTTCTTACAGTTCTGAATTGTTCATTAAATTATAGTATAATATTCTAACAAATACAGTAAATCAGGTTTGAACTCATTAAAACTGCAGCTTGTAGTTCCTCATTCTCAGCACTAGGCCTGTGATCTCAGAGAAAATGACACTCAAGCTCTATCAAAGTGCTTGTGTAGCAGGATGTTGAGCTGAAACGTCCTCTCAGGAGGCTTTTCTGTGAGCATCAGGCTGTGTCTGTGATGTGACGCTGTATTCACTAGATTTTCCTCTCAGACAGACATTATGCAGCATGTGTGGAGGAACCGGGCAGATTTTCCCATGAGTCTCTTTCACACAGCTCTTCCCATTACAGCCGAGAGGATGAATTCTGAACTCAGTGGAAATGTAACGGGAAGATTCAGTTAATGGAAGTACTGTGCTGGGAATAGACTCACGTTCACACACACACACACACACACACAGAAATGCGTTTAGCTTTACTATGAACCTGATAATGTGTTAAGTCAGTCGTGAGTGTAAAGCCTTTTAAAGGAGCCACATCATGAAAAACAGGACAATGTCAACCAATGGACAACGTGTCACAATGTAAGAGTGGAAAATGGTCATGAAAACAAACTTTATAAGTTGGCCCACACAAAAATAATGCTATATAGTGTACTGTGTGAACAAATGCGGTGATTTTACCAAGGTCAAAAGGTCAAAGCATGATGTGTCAAAGGAAACACACTGCCCTGAGCACCTTATTGATTTAATGAGACAATGCCAAATGCAATATGATAAAAGACACTTGTGTTAAAAAAAACAAAGAACTTAAATATATTAAAATAATAAACCAATTTTCCAGCAAGTGATACTGTATAAAAATTTGGGGTCAGTAAGATTTTAAAATGTTATTAATATGAGGTCTCTTTTGCTCATCAAGGATGCATTTATTTGATCAAAAACGCAGTAAAAACCAACAACATTGTGAAATATTATTACAATTTAAAATAATCGTTTTCCGTGTGAATATCGTAATTTATTTCCGTGATCAAAGATGAATTTTCAGCATCATTACTCCAGTCTTCAGTGTCACATGATCCTTCAGAAATCATTCTAATATGCTGATTTGCTGCTCAAGAAACATTTCTGATTATCATCAGTGTTGAAAATAGCTGAGCTGCTTCATATTTTTGTGAAAACTGTGATATATTTATTTTTTTCAGGATTGTTTGATGAAAGAACAGCATTTATTTGAAATAGAATTTTTTTGTAACATTATGAATGTCTTTACAGGCACTTTCGATCAGTTTAATGTGTGCTTGCTGAATAAAATTATGAATTTATTTTTAAAAAATATCTTACTGACGTCTAACTTTTGAATAGTAGTTCATTACCTGTAAGCAATGCATAATTACAAGGTGGCTCATTCGATAAGAATTTATAGATGAACTATCTGTAATATATTTGACATTAAAATCATCAAAACTATAAATTGATTGGTTTGTTCAGCTAGTTAAGTGTATTTAGCAATATTGTGCAATCAATAAAATACACTGTCAGTGAGAAAAAAAAGAACAGACATCAATCTATTTGGAAAGAGATACAATTCTAACGCCCCCTTGATGAGCATGAAATGGCTCCACCTGAAGATGAACTGTGGCTGGAGCAAAAGCTTGTGAGTCCCAGAGGGGTGTCCCGTTCAGGCAGCTGTGTGACAGTAAACCTGATGTGTTGCTGATCAGCTGCCGCTATCAGCATATGTGCGCCATTTCTACAGAGTGAAAGGGGTCTGGGGCTCAACCTGAGGTTATTGATCCTTCACCAGTTCATTTCAACTTAATTGTGCTTGAAATGAGGTGTGCAGACACGCAAACACACACACACGCACACACACACACACACACACACACACACACACACACACACACACACATCTACCTGCATAAGAATCCTTGATGGATGGATGGATGGATTGATTTGTTTGGAATTTTCAACTGTTTTTTTTTTTTTTTTAATCTGTTCATTCAATAATTCAGTACAAACACACAGAAATGTGTGGCGCAATTACATACTCGCATGGAAATTAATGCAGTTATGCCGAAAAACAAACCAACAACCATTCACAGAAGCCTGAGTTAAAGGAACAGTTCACACAAAAGGGAAAATATTACTTACCCCATGTCATTCCAGTCATTTTATTGTATTTTATTTCCTTATTAGATGTTCGGCATTATGTGTGAGCTTCGGTTTTCCAAATAAACACTCTAAAAAGGCCAAAAAGTACCATAGATGTGGAACTGTTACAGTGAATAATTATTCTATATGGAAACTGTATATTTTGTGCTTTTCCTCAAAGCTTCGTATATGTCTTCAACCTTGAAAATAAAATGGCGTAAATCACTGTTTTCATTTAAATGTATGAAAAATAGAAGCTTGGACATTCTGTCAACCATCTAATTTTGTGTTCACCAGAAAAAAATACAGGGTTGGAATAACAAGATGGTAAGTAAATGATAGCCTTGTTACTAAATATAAAATTGAATTAGTACACGACAGTAAAATGTAACTATAAAATACTAAAAATAAAATGTAAAAAATTGATTTCGGAAACTGAAATAAAATAAAATCGGAACATCTTAAATGAGAAAGGTTAAATTAGACACGAAACAATAAGTGAAATAAGAAAAATATTAAAACTATATCAAGAAAAATAAATTACATCTATTATTAAATTTAAAGCTGTATATAAACACTTAAAATTACTATTACTTTTCCATTATTAAAAACTAATAAAAATGACAAAAGCACACAAAATTATTAAAACTAAAATTAAAACTATATAATTAAAACAAAATTTCCCATTTTGTGTTACAAAGTAGAATGAAAGTCATATGGATTTGGAACAAACTTCAGAATCATTTCTTTTCAAAGATCTAACAGCAGATTAGTGCTAATGTGAATAAATACAGTTTCTTTTGATCAGAAAAATGATTATTTAAGATGTTACTCTATGAATATGATGTATGTACGGTGGCCGAGAGAGCTAAACACACTGCAAATAGAAAAAACACCTGCAAATCAAGAAAACAACTTCATCAATTTTACAACACACACGCTGCAAATACTCACAACACAACCAAACAAAGAAGCACGCTGCAAATAAAATTCTTTATTTGTTTGTGTTGTGAGCATTTGCAGCACCTGCTGTCAAACTGATGAAGATGTTTTCTTGATTTGCTGGTGCTTTTTCTATTTGCATGTGTTTTCTGAAGCTGCAGCGCGTTGAGCTCTCTCAGCCACCATATGTATGGCCCGTCTAACCAAGCATACCAATTTTACATGCCAGGGGCCACGTACTGCAATAACAGACATAAATAAGTCAAATCGTGTAATAGGGAAATGTTAACACACACTTACACACAGGAGGGGAAAGATTTAATTTGCATGGCAGATTAGGGGCCTTGTGGTGAGTCAGTGCCGCAGGCCGTCCTCTGAACTAATAGGATCTAGTCTCCTAAAATCCGTTAAAACAACTGAGTAAAACCAAATACGATCTCACAACGTTTAACTGGAACCCACTGTGTCTCTGGAGAGAGAAACACACACACACACACACACACACACACACATTGTAATGCCTGAGGCACACACACACACACACACACACTCACACACTACTAGACGAATGTGAGAAAAGAGGATGGAAAGACAGAGAAAAAGGGAAGACACACAAGACTGATTAACTACAGACAAAGGTCACATTTCAATATTTTTGAACATTTGTCACATTTCTGATCCAGTTTGACAGGACAAAGTCAAACTCATGCATATTTACAAGACTAGAGATTGTGTGCTGTATTGTTATTGGTTTATTTTAGAGATTGCATGAATAAAATACTATGTTCATATCTATGTCAAATAAAATTAAAAAAAACTTTGGTCCCAAAATGTGTTTAGACATTTAAGAACTTACAAATACGTCACTGCATTGGGCTTGTGATGTTTTCTGTAACGTTCACATAACCAATAAGAAAAAGCATTTTTAAACTTTAACAAAATGGAAAAATGAAAATAATGACTTTTTTCAAACAGGTTTCTAAAGCCAGCCCCTCCCCCATTGCCATTGGTCAGATAAACAGATAGCCCCGCCCCAAACAGGCCTCATTGGTTGATCCTAACAACATTTAAACACACTCATAGTTGTTTTTGCACATTAAAAAAAGAATATTAAAATTCATTTTAACAAAGAAAAAATTACAAGCTTCACATTTAAATAGAATGTGTATACTAACAAGTGAAAAATATAATTTATTATTTAAATACATACATACATACATACATACATAATATCATATGAATTGTTTTCTTAATTTTTAATCTTTGCAGTGACCAGTAATTTAACACACAAACACACACACACACACACACACACACACACATCTCTCCGGCTCTTCCAGTAGATGACTGCGATTTAATTTGTAAAAACACCTTCCTCTGAAACTCCACAGCAGGAAGTAATTAGCGAGTTTTCTTTAGCTAGCTGCTAATGCTGCAGGATCTCTGTGGGGCCTCCTTTTCAAAAGCAACCAAAAAATCCCTTTCAGAGGATTTAGCCATTTATGTAACTCTCCAATTATCAAAGTTTTCTGACCAGCCTGTGTTTATATGACTCATAAAGATCTGGCACAGAGAAAAGAATAACACCAGCCTCCCCTCATAACACACACACACACATACACTCACCAAACTGCTTTATGCACCACTGCGTTGCTTTTGTGGTAGTAGAGAAAGCTAAAAATGTTAGGAAAGGCCAGACTAACAAAGCTTCAAAAACAGAGAAGCAGAGACAGAAAGGAAAGGAGAGGATCGTAGAAAATCTTTCAATTAAAAACTTTTAAAACTGAATTTTAAGTTTATTCATTAATCTTGAATTTCTCCCCTCCAACATATAACTATATATACAGTTATGGTCAATCACTGTTTTATATACATATATATATATATATATATATATATGGACTGCTACATTTCTAATTTTGTGTTTCACAGAAAAAGAATATGTATGTGGAATGACATGAGGGTGATTAATTTTTATTTTTGAGTTAACTGTTTCTCTTGAGATAATAGGCCTGTGTTTGTGTAAAAAGCCTGTAAATGGTAAAGAAGTATTTGTTTGTGTGTGTGTGTGTGTGTGTGTGTGTGTGTGTGTGTGTGTGTAACACCTGATCCACCTGATATGACTTTTGAACGCCAGACATTCAGCAGTTCCCCACAGAGACACGAGTGTGTGTGTGTGTGTGTGTGTGTGTGTGTGTGTGTGTGTGTGTTTCTTTACCTGTTTCTGGGTGGTCTAAGATCTCAACTTCTTTGTGTCCTGTAGACTTCAGAGTCTCTAAAGCTGAATATAAGGGGTTCTCCATTACCTGTGAGATATATGAGGAACAAATCTCCCTCCATCTCTCTTCCTTCCTATTTTCATCTCTCTCTCTCTCTCTCTTTTAAATTTAGTTTAGTTTATTTGTTGCAGGGCCAATGCACATTAATGAACATAACTGTAAGACACTAAAGTCTTCACAAATGATGCTTAAAACTCTGTTGGAATTCATTTTTGTACGCAACATTTAAATTGCAAAGTTTTCATTCGATTTTATCAGATATTTGGATATTGTTGTATCTGTGACCAATTTCTTAGCATCCAATAAATTCATAAATGTAAACGTATTAAAAAAATCAACATTTTAACTAAATCAAAAAAATTAATGGAGCACAGTATACAAGAAATTACTAATTTAATCTTCCCACTTCAAAATTTCATGTTTAATTCAATATGTTACCCACCATTTTTTGTAAAATTTACTAGCAATGCCTAATTTCTTCAAGGTAAACACCACACTTGTTTTCAGTTGACATTAAATTAAATAAATGTTGTACAGTATTTTTCTTTTTAAATTGAATGTTAATTGGTTTTTAACCGAAAATTCAATGTACAGTTTAATGCAAATCACAACTATTAAAATACTTAAAAATGTATTGAAAGGTTAATGTAACTTATGCATGAGAATAAATAAACAAATAAATGCACCTACATTCTAAATGTAACAGGAACACAAAATTAGTAAATACGTTCTATATTATATATAATATTCTTATAAATAAATAAATAAACCAATTTATTTATTTAAATTATTATTACATTTAATGTTATTAAATATGAAATATTAAGAATTATAAAATATTATTAAATATTACCAGAAATTAACCAGGGGACGTGTGAAATGTCCAGGCTTGTGTTTTGTTGGGTGATCTATACTCATCCTGGGGAAAGCATGACCTCAACTGGCCACTGTGTGAACTGCATCCTCCTCATATGTGGATCACTTCTTGTTCTGTATATATTTGCACACAAAACAGATAAAAGTGTTAAAGGAAGTTTGTTGTGTCTCAGATCACTGGGATGTTTTACACAGGAACCCAAAGGCCTCAGCTGGAGCTGAATGGAGCCATATGGCAGCGTCCCGGGACAGATCAAATCAGCTGGTGTCGCCGTGTGTGTGTGTGTGTGTGTGCGCTCAGACCCTCTTTCAGCCCGAGTCTTTCATATAAAGGATGAATAGGCCCTCTTTTCTGAAGGGCCGCTTCCTGAGAGCCGTTTAGTGTTTTTAATGACTCCTCTGAGTGACACAAACAGGGCGAGTGTTAAATCTCCTCTCGCTCGCTGTTTGAGAGTAAACCTGTTTGCCTGACTCCTCTCAGCTTGTCGTTGGGATTTTCCGCAGGAAGTTTCACTGCTAATCCGCTGACGTGAGTGGATTCACTTTGTGTGCTCAAGACAACAAAATATTTCAAGCTGGAGTCACAAAACCCATTCAGAATGAAAAAAACCCTAAACTGACAACAGAAGCCAAAGACCACAGCAAGAGAGAAATATGTGCTTTTAAACAGCCTCATAGCTGGGATTCCTCAAACAGCATGACGTCTTCTGTTTTCACCAACACAATGATCCCTGTCAGACTCATTTAAGAGCCAGGTAGGTCTTTTATCGGACACCTGTCTGCCTGCACACACATTTAAATAAGACACAAGTTATAAAGGACTTACTTTTGTACTTTGAAACGCATGCACCTGTGCAGCAAATCACGACATAATGAGTTTTAATGAAGCTGTTCACAAATCAGAGCATCCGATGACATAAAAAAGTGAATTGTTTTATTAAATTGGTTTATTTAAACAAATTGGGTAACACTTTACAATAAGGTCCTTTCAGTGTATAAATACAGCTGTTCATGTAATAATAATAATATTAACATATAGGGCCTACCTTTGATTTTTTTTTTCTTAGTAAATGTTGGCATTACGATTAACTAAGATAAATATTAAATAAGATTAATAGTTCATGTTGACTAATGTTAGCAAACTGATTCTTATTGTGAAATTTCACCTCTCGTTGTTTAGAAGAGCTGATTCCTTTCTGTTCTTCATCAGTTCTGCAGGTTAATGAAGCCTGGTGTGTTCAGCTCAACACGGACACGGTCATGTGACTTTCCACACGGACACCTCAGACGAGCTCAAAACTCACCTCTGAGGGAACTTCATAACTCACACGTCGAGCTCAGCATTTAACGTAAGTGGTTGGTTAATCCAAGATATTCAAGAGCTATATAACCATATTTATGATTTTTAAAGTCTATATTTTGCTCGACAGGGTCTTTATACTAACTTTATACTAATACAAAATCTAGTGAAATGCTGCAGTTCATCTTTGTGTTTTTGACTTAGTGATATAATTTATAATATAATATTGTATATGGTGAAAATATATCTTTTCAAATTCAATTCCACCATAATGTTTGGGTGCCATACTCTATTTGTGCCAGATGAACACTGTTTATTTGTAAAATAAAATAAAATCATTAAAATAAAATAATAAATATTTTAATCTCTGCATATATATGTATATTTTTTATATAACAATAACGTCTTTTGTTTTCTGTTTTGTCTATAGACTGGAGACTCTTGTACACATTACTTGTACATATAACAAAAAATGACTTTAACATAAATACATACATACATACATATATACATACATAAAAAGTAGCTTCTCCAACGCTGATTTCTCCACCAAGTTTTCCAACCATAAATACAGAAATATAATTCCGAAAATAACATCAACTGAGGACATACAAGTAAAATTCAGTGAACCTTAAATAACAAGAAATGTACAGTATCACTGTATTGCTGTGAGAATACGCATACACACACATCGTGAATGTCTGACTCAATCACACACACACACTGCTGAGGACAGATGCTTTGGCAGTTGTTGACAGAATTCAGTCGTGTCTGTGTGATTACTGGACTATCACGCTGTACACGCATCACTGTGTATGAATTAATGAGAGAGACTGCCGCCACAGAGACGGTGTGTGTGTGTGTGTGTGTGTGTGTGTGTGTGTGTCTGTGTGTGTCACGTCAGTCATATGTGCACAATTTACCCATATACAAAGTTATTTATATTAAACCACACAGCTCAGATTATTGTGGGGATATTTCGTTTCAGATGAGGTGAACTGGGCAGATTGTGAAGGCAGTGAGTGAAGCATGTAGGTGTGTTGGTTAAACTGCTGGCCCTAATTAAACCAGCATTAATCTGTCATTAACCTGAAGATCAGAATCATTAGCCTTCATAGTTCACATGCACACAAACACACATGCAAAATCACAATAGCCCAGTGTTATTTTAACACCACCGAAATACTGTCATAGTTTTTACTAATATTTTGCATTAGTTTTTATTTTAATATAAAAATATATAATTAATATAGTTTTCATTTTAGTTAAAATTGTAGTAATTTTGTCTATTTTTGTCAGTTTTTTTACTTTTCTACATGGTTATTATTTCTGGTTTAGTTTTTGTACATCAAGTTACACTAAATTAAAGTGAGAAATGTTGCTTTGGCAAAAAGTTTACATATACAGTGGTGTGAAAAAAAACTTTCTCTTTTTTTTGCATATTTGTCACATTCAAAAGATTCAGATCAAACAAATTTGAATCTTACACAAAGATAACCCAAGTAAATACAAAATGCAGTTTTGAAATAATGATTTCATTTATTAAGGGAAAAAAGCTGTCCAAACCTGCATGGTCCTACGTGAAAAAGTAATTGCCCCCTAAATCTAATAACTGGTTGTGCCACCCTTTGCAGCAACAACTGCAATCCAGTGTTTGCAATAACTGTCAATGAGTCTTTCACGTCGCTGTGGATGAATTTTGGCCCACCCTTCTTGGCAGAATTTTTTTTAATTCAGCCACATTGGAGGGTTTAAGCATGAATGGACTGTTTAAGATCATGCCACAGCATCTCAATTGGATTTAAGTCCGGACTTTGACTTGGCCACTCCAAAACCTTAATTTTGTTTTTCTTGAGCCATTCAGAGGTGGACTTGCTGGTGGGTTTGGGATCATTGTCCAGCTGCATAACCCAAGTGCGCTTGAGCTTGAGGTCACAAACTGATGGCCGGATATTCTCCTTCAGGATTTTCTGATAGAGTGCAGAATTCATGGTTCCAACAATTATGGCAACTCATCCAGGTCCTGAAGCTGCAAACCAGCCCCAGACCATCACAGTAACACCACCATCTTTGACTGTTGGCATGATCTTTTTATGAAATGCTGTGCTGGTTTTACGCCAGATGTAACGGGACACACACCTTCCAAAAAGTTCAACTTTTGTCTCATCAATCCACAGAATATTTGCCCAAAAGTCTTGGGGATAATCAAGTTATTTTTTTGGCAAATGTGAGACGAGCCTTTGTGTTCTTTTTGGTCAGCAGTGGCTTTTGCCTTGGAACTCTCCCATGGATGCTGTTTTTGCCCA
>JAFVLL020035838.1:0-40419 GCA_021397915.2 Tor tambroides | reverse complement strand
CATAATCCTTTGCTGTTTACAGTAAAATACTGTATACACATTTTACAGTATCTTACTGTACATATTACAGTAAAATACTGTTCAAATTACAAAAAATCGGTTACAGTGTATATAAAAATTGTATTTCCATCTCTGTTGCAACAGTTTTGGAAGTGTCTAAAATGACTGTATCAATAATTTTCTTTTTGAACCTTGCCTTATACACAGAGGCATTGTCATGTTAGAATAGAAAAGGGTCCTGTCCAAACTGTTGCTATAATATTAGAAGCACACAATTTCCTAGAATATCATTATATGCTTTAACATTAAGGTTTGTACTCATAGAAATTACTAAAGTAGTCAAACCTGTTCATCAGAAGGGGGCGACCCAATACTTTTGGCAATATAGTGTATATTTTGTCCACTTTTTAAGTGGTTCACTAGCAAATCAGTGTTAGCCTCTAAGCTAATGCCCTCAAGTCCTCCAGGAAAGTTTGAGTTCAAAAGTTGTAATTATGACATGGGTCACACTTTATTTTAAGCTCCAATTCTCGCTATTAACAAACTATTAACTCTGACTTTTGCCTCAATAAACTCCTAATTTGCTGATTATTAATAGTTAGTAAGGTAGTTGTTAAGTTTAGGTATTGGGCAGGATTAGGGATGTAGAATATGGTCATGTAGAATAAATGCTTTATTAGTACTAATAAACAGCCAATATGTTAGGTATGCTAATAAGCAACTGGTTAATAGTGAGAATTGGTCCCTATACTGAAGTGTTACCATGACATGATGTACATTCAAGTGATTTTGGCTGGAATAAAACAGACACACTGGGCCATTTTATATTTATATCTCTCTTTTCAGCAATGAGAGAATGCTATATGAGTAGTATTTTTGTATTTTGTATAGTATTATCAATTTGATTCAACCATAATATTTTAGTAGACATGTCCCCAACTCAAAAAAATTAGAGCTCAGAGAAAATTTCACAGATGGTAACGTTACATTGAGATGGCTTTCATGTGCGGTCATCTCATAAACACAGTCCTTCCAACAAGACTTGAAGGCAACATAACATATATGGACTACAAGCCATAAAACTCTGATTTTGTTTACATGAGGTCTTCAAAATATTCTTTAATCAGGCTCCAGACTGCAGTGAAGTTTTCTGAAGCTGTTGTGAATACTACAGCTGGGCTGTTACTGTGACGAATGATACCCAAGTTTATGGCCTTATGGGTACATGTGGCTGCCATAAATAGCAGCACGCCTATAACAACAGCAGAAACGACACCTGCAAGAGTCTTTTAATGTGCAGGTGATCATGTGTAAAGACTGGCTGGTCCATAGAGAGCTTACTGTGAACGGAATGTGTGGGTGATTGTGTGCTGCAACACTCAAGGTTAGGTACTGAAGTGTGGTAGTTTGTGAGAATTTAAAGTAGAAATAATGCTTTTAATCTTCACTCTCCCACACACGCACACACACACAAACAAACAACCAAATGCACACAGTAACATCCTGAACCTAAGAACCATATAGAGCCATGAAGTCATAAAACGCTGGCTTGCATGCCCCTGGAGTTTGCACACAGCCAATGTCATTATACTAGACCGCTTGCTTTCAACAGAAAAAAGCAATGTTCACAGTGAAGCAACTGAATGAGAGGTGTGAAATGGAAAGTGTGTGTGTGTGTGAATGAGATTGTGACGTGTAGCTAGAGGAAAGTTACAGATATTGCTCTAATCACCATCCCCATGTAAGACAGAGTGAGGGTGTGTGAGAGAGAGAGATAGAGGGTGAAAGAGAGAAGCATGTTTCTGCTAAGATAAAGTGCCAACTCTCGCATAAAGCCCACGACAATAATAGGAGCATCGGAAATGAACCAGTGGGAGAAAATGTGTGATAAGAGCTTATGGAAATCTGAACTTTTAAAAAACAGTTGTCTTTGAATATATGTGGCAAAATCTTTAAGACTAATTTTAAGAATAGAATAGAATAGAATAGAATAGAATAGAAAAAAATCATAAAATTTAAGAATTTCTATTTCTTTAGAAAATGAAATATTTTACTGAAAATAATTTAAATGCTTTATAAAATATAAAAATAAAATTAAAAGTAGAATAGAATAGAATAGAAATACTATTAGAACACAAACAAAAATGTTACATTCAAATATTTAAATATGACTGGTAAAATAGTTGTGAAAAATCTAAGTTGAATATAAATTCTATAAAAAAACTAACAAAATATTTAGCTGGTAAAATATTTGAGACAAACAAAATAAAAATAAAAAAGAATAACCAAAAATGTATTGAAATATGAGTGACAAATTCTTGAATAATCTTGAATAAAACAGAAAAGAAATTTGTGCATTAACAAAAAAAGTATTTCTAATTTAGAATAGAATAGAATAGAGAAGAGAGTGCACTAACCAAAGCACTAAAAAAATCATATAATAAAACAACCAAATACCTAAATATGACTAGACTAGATTAGACTAGAATAGAATAGACTAGACTAGACTAGAATAGAATAGAATAGAATAGAATAGAATAGAATAGAAAATGGACTAACAAAAATCTAAATCATAAAATAAAACAACCAAACACCTAAATATGAATTTTATTTTGTATGTAAATATTTTACCACTGAAATTACAAAAAGCTGAAACAGAAAAAAAGAATAGAACAAAAATACTACACTGTATACAAATATATTTAAATATTTGGTGGCAAAATATTTAGGATAAACAAAAAATCTAATATAATATAATTCTTGAATAAAAAAGAACAGAAGAAGTAATGTATTTGCCTGGTCAAAAACTGTAGACAACAGAATAGAATAGAATAGAATAGAATAGAAATCGTATGATAACAAGGGTATGGTACAATAATATGATAATCATGTTAGTTGCAGGGTATGTATCATTGGAATATATTACCATTTGATACCATAACTGTATCTCGACCACCAGCACAGTCAGTCTTCTGTACGTCATCTGTGTCTGCTAGCACAGCATGGAGTTCACAAACAGAACACTGCTAACAGGTTGTCTATAAAAGTACACACACACTAGCAGCCTTACACCATATTAAATATTACAGAAACACCCCAAAAACATGCCCATGCCAAGATCCACACAGATTCACACACACACCCCTAATATATCCAGACCTCCCTTCAGGGACACAGCAAGTGCTAACACTGTGAGCAGCAGTTTAGATCTTAATTAGTCCTGGATTAATTTATTAAGTGTGGGAGAGTGTAAAGACCCAGTGAACTGAGAGAATTAACTCATTCTGCTCTGCAGGGATGTGTGTGTGCTTGTTTCGCTATACCTGTAAGGGACACGTTCATAAAAATGTTCTCACAAATAAAACCAAACCTTTTAAATAGGGCAGTTCCTAAAACAGGCCAAATAATGGTTTAATAAAATCTTACTTAAAATGGGGAAAAAGCTGTCATTAGGTTTAAAGTATCATAATTATAATTAGCTTATTTTGATGATAATAATAAAAGTTGACTCTATTTTCACATTTTCTGGGGAAAAAAAATTGGCGTTGATCTGGTCAGTTGCTAGGCCTTGCTACACAGTTACTTTTTGTTGTTGTTGTTGTTGTTGTTGTTGTTTTCATATTATGGGTGGTTACTAAGGTATTGGTGTTGTGGGTGGTTGCTAAGTGGATGTCAGCTGTCTATCAAACAAATGGTTCATAGTAGGACAGAGCATAGTAATATATATAGAATAAAACTACTCCATAGTTTTTATTTCTCTTTAATTTACTACATTACATCCATGCAAACTATTTTTAGATGATGCATATTATTATTTATTCATTTAGTTCAGTTTAACTCTCAGATGACAGAATGACAGAATATATAACATACTGTAGTTCATCACAGTACATGCCTCAAAATACACAAAACCAAATTTCAATTGGAAACAACAGAAACTATAGTGATATTAACTGCTGATAAAAAAATATCTTGCTATCAATTTATGACATCTTGTAAACTTAATCTAGGGACACTTAAATATGAATGGATGTCAGTTGTTTTTTTACAGCTCATTTACCATGTTAAGAAAATAATTCTGTTTTTTTTTCTTCTTCTTTATTTATTTCCTCAAAGTATTTTTTATATTGATATGCACACACAAATCCATTTGATACTATTCACAAATGATGGTGCTCATTACATAAAAGTCTACACACAATAATCCAAAATTGCATTTTTAATTTAACACTCCTCTCTGAAATTAACAACACATTCAAATTCATTCAACCCTCTTTAGATCTCTACATTATTGAACCCTTAAAACACTGTATCACACACCTAAAATAAAAAAAGACAGGGTTAGGGTTAGTAGACTGTTGGGTTAGGGTTAGTAGAATAAGTTGACCTACATGCAAAGTTACTTATAGTCAGCAGAATGTCTGTTGAATGACCATCAAAATAAAGTGTTAACAGACATTACGCAGACAGTCTATTAATAGTTGACATGTAGTTGCAAAGTTACTTATAGGTAGTAGAATGTCTAAAGTAGACTATCAAAATAAAGTTTTACCTCTGTTTCTACCTCTCTCTGTCTCACCCCCATTATGACAATCACTTACAGCCACTATCGATTCCCTCTCCAGCTGTGACTCATTCCATACACACACTTATAATAAGTCACATCGTACACAAACTATTCACAGATTGTATACTAGCCCACAAGCACACACACAAACACATTACTCACAAACTAACAAACCCTTCTCATTGATTTTCTCAGGCTGAGAGCTGCCGGCATACATTTCTGCTCTGCTACTGGCTGACAGTGACACGGAAATATGGAAAAGTCAAGAGTGAAAGAAAAATGGAAAAACAGGAGGGCAGCAGGGAGAAATAGGCAGGAATGGGGCAAATCTGAATATATGAATCAATGGAGGTGAGTTATGGATAGCAGAATACACATGTATTTTTTTTTTCCAGGCAGCACTTTTCAGCTGAATGGAGAATGTGCATTTAAATGCACAGGCTTTGTTGCATGCCAGAAATATCAACCTGATATGGTTAGAATAGCATACAATACCGTACTCTACTTCATTGGAAAATGTCTCCAAAACTCCAAAAACGTACTTATACACAATGTACTTAAGTTTCCAGTTAAAATGAACACTAGTGGCAGTAAAACACCAACAATTTCCTTTTCACACAAATTATGATTACAGGGACAGATTATCACAAACACTTATTTTCGCACAAGTTCCTTGCACAGTACTATCACCTTTGTGCCATAAACTAGTACATTGATGTTTGTATCACAATAACCAGCTCTATATGTATGGGTTTTCTGATGTGGTAAACTTGCTTGGTAGCTTACCTGGTTCAGCATTGCAGAGCACTCAGGTACGAGTCCAGTGAAACTTGTGTCATGAAATGGCATGGTTGATTTCAACATGCGATTTAATAAAGCATTGCCAGATTCACATTCACTCATTTTGAATAAAATTAAACGTACTCGGTTACTAACATAACCTCAGTTCCCTGAGATACGGGAATGAGTACTGTGTCGCTAGACGCTATGGGAAAAGGTCCTTTTTCTCAGAAACTGAAGCCTTTTTAAAAAAATAAATAATGCAGTGTAACTGCATGGCCATTGATTCGTCCAGTGAATACAACGAACCAATAGCTCAACAGAGGAGCTGCATGAGTTACTTCGACTGAAGTGGCGACTGAGTCGTGCAGTTATATAGCACGGCCAGCAAAGCAGTACTCGTTCCCGTATCTCAGGGAACCGAGGTTACGTTAGTAACCGAGTATGTTCCCTATCGATACTTCACTCGTACTGCGTTGCTAGACGCTATGGGGAACCAGTACAATCACGCCATGCTATGGTAGGGAACGACTGACACATAATTTTGCCTTAGGTGCCTAATGGACCCAGAGGGAGAAGTATAATAGAGAACCATTTCAAGCAACGAGCCAAACTCACTGAGGTCACGTCCAGCCTGGGTAATCGTTCCAAGTAAGACTCATACAGCCTCGGCACTCTGGGAGGGCCGAGAGCGCACAAGTAAGCAATCCTGGTGAGTTGGGTGTATTATGGCCAAACTCTGCTCGTAGCTGGTCCCACTTCTTTGTAGGTGTGCTCCAATTATGCAGAAAGGACCCTCACCTGTAAGGCAGGAACATCCAGGTTATAAAACCTTCTGCGATAGAGACCCCGCTAGACCATGCCCAAGAAGAGGTGATGCCTCTGGTGGAGTGGGCTTGTACTCCAATGGGGCATTGTAGGCCCAAAGAACAGTATGATAGCATAATAGCGTCAACTATCCACCTGGAAAGTCTCTAATTCGTGACCGGATGCCCTTTTGTGTAGCCACCGAAGCAAACAAAGAGTTGTTCCAACTGCCTAAACGGGGTGGAACGCTCAATGTAAATTCTCAGCGCCCTGACAGGGCAGAGTAATTTCCACTCCTGGTCCTCCTCTGTGGGAGGAAGCACAAAGAGTGAAATGACCTGTGCTCTGAATGGAGTGGAGAGCACCTTAGGTACATGACCATGCCTTGGCTTCAGGACGACCTTAGAGTCGCTGGGCCCGAACTCAAGGCAGGTAGGGTTCACAGAGAGTGCCTGCAAGTCTCCAATTTGCTGGACTGATGCTAAGGCGAGAAGCAGAGCGTTTTTTAGTGACAGGGGTCGAAGGTCAGCTGACTGTAGCAGCTCAAAGGGAGGGCTCTTCAGAGCCCTCAAAACAGTGGGCAGCTCTGGTTCCAGGGGACAAGGAAGTAGCGGCTATAGAAGCTTGACTCGCTCTGAGCTGGAGGAACCGTCTCTACGGCTCCTTTTGCCAGTAGATTCATCACCTCGGAGCGCAGGACATGTGCGTCCTTGCTCTGTACCAAGGTGGAAACCATGCCGCTGAAACACAGGGGCCTTCGAGCGAACTGAAGTGAGTAACCTTGTTTTATTATTCCCAAGACCCAGTCTGACACTCTGGGGATGGCCTGCCAGGCCTCAGCCCACATGACAAGGGGTTGGATTACTTCGAGTGGCTGGTCACCGTGCAAGGACATGACATTTGTGATAGGCAGAAGAAGAAATTTGCTCTCTTTTTGAAAATGTTTGTGTTTCATTTTGCTCACTATAACAGTGGCTGGTTGCTTGAGCGCTTGAACGGCCCCAGTATTTACAACAAACACATTGCCCTCGGCACCCAGAACTGAACGGGGAGCTTGAAGGCATAACAGAGGCAGCTTTGGGGGTGGTCCAGCTGCAGCGAGACTTTGCCCCCTCCTCTTCCTGTTCCGCAGATTAGGATGACACCTGAGGCGCCAGGTCCAGTGCTAGCTTGGGCCGGGGTTCCTGGCGCTTAGAAAACAGGTAGCGCCTGGCTGAGCGGGAACACTGTCTAGGCTCAGGCTTGGGAGCCGGCTGGGTGGCAGATAGTGCAGGCTTCGTGGGCTGTTGTGACGCCGCAAGCTTGGGGCAACTAGAAGCAGCTGCAGAGCTGGAGCACTTTGGCAGGAAGTGTTGCATGGCTTGGGACGACTTCTTCGCAGCGGTGCAGCGCTCAGCAAAACCCTCAACCGCAGAGTTGGGGAGTCAAGGAAGGGGACCTTATCCGTGTCTTTAATCTCAGTTAAGGTCAGCCATAAGTGGTGCTCGAGCACCACTAAGCTGGCCATGGACCTGCCAATCGCCTGGGTCGTGGCTTTAGTGGCGCATAGAGCCAGGACGGTCGCACTTCGCAGCTCTTTGAGCATCACGGGGTCAGGGCCAGACTCATCCATGCAAGAGAGGAGTTTGGCCTGAAATACCTGGAGGACCACTATGGAGTGGAGCGCCGAAGCCACTTGTCCAGCTGAAGAGTAAGCGTGTCCAGCAAGAGCTGAAGTCGTCTTACACGGCTTGGACGGGTGGGCGGCCTTTGGCTTCCAACCGATAGCAGTGGGTGGGCAGAGATGCATGGCCACTGACTCATCCAGAGGAGGCAGCTTTTTGTACCCCTTCCCTTCAGTGCCGTCAACTGAGATGAGGGCGGATGAAGCAGAAGTAGTAGGGTGAAGCTTGCTGGCGAGGGGCCTGGCGGAGCCCCGGCAGGAACCACTCATCCAGGCGGCTGCGGGTGGGCTCCTCTGGTGGAGACCACTCCAAGCCCAGCTCCTCCACAGCCTTGGACTGGACGTGGAAAAGTTCGGCGTCCATGCCCGTCTTGGCTTCGCTGGGCTCAGAAGACGGCAGGGGGTGGGGTCTTTTGTCGAGCCCGACAGCTCCTCTGCGATTGAGGCAGCTAATGACATGCTGTTATCCAGGGCATCATCCTCACTCCCTCCAAACGAGACCAGGTCACTCGCAGCTGCAGAGAGACGCTGGTCTGGGTGAGAGAAGAGGATGGGAGAAGCCTCTCTATGTGGAGAGAGTGAGACACGCGGGGGCTGAGCCAATGTGAGCTCACTTGTTTCCGAGCGCTGAGTTCTTCTGCCCCGCTGTTTTTTCCTCGCAGGCTCGTGAGAGGAAGAAAACCGGTGGGCGCAAGGGGCGGAGTCACTTTCTGAAAAGAAAACTATCCGCGAGCGCAGAGAGGCGAGACTTGAGGATGCGAGAATGCGAGACATTCTGTCTCCGTGAGTGCCGTTTCAGCGTGGGATTTCCCCAAGCATGAAACGCACTCCCCGTGATGGCCCGTGGCGTGCAGGGGAGCCCTGCACAAATGACAGTAACGGCGCGGCATTTGAATCAATGCCGCTGTAATTTGCTCTTTTAAAACAGCTCTTTTAGATCGCCGGATAGCGGCAGGGGATCGCTGAGACCGCGACTGCTGCAGACAGAGTGACGAGTCAGCCGAACAGAGAGATCTTGATCTGCTGCGAGGCTTTTCCAATGGCGAAGGCTTCGAGTCTCATAGAGAGAAGATCTAGGACTCGTCGCTGAAGGAGAAGAAATCTGAGGATCCTATGGCAGAATGCCCGCTTATATAGCCAGATGCCCCGCCCATTCTGGCGGGCTCGGGCGGGCTTTATGGCCATAGGCTCGTGCAGCTCCGCTGCCGAGCCATTGGTTCGTTGTATTCACTGCATGAATCAATGGCTGTGCAGTTTCACTGCGTTATTTTTAAAAAAAGGCTTCAGTTTAGGAGAAAAAGGGCTTTTTCCCATAGCATCTAGCGACGCAGTACCAGTGAAGTATCGATAGGGAGTCAGTTTTCATGCCACTTACTGGAAATTTTACTTTGAAAGTGTCGCAAAACATGCAAGAAGCAATGTAATATAATTTTGCAGAAATGTCACCACAGACACTTTTTTTTTTTCTTTTAACGAGCCTGGGTTGACTATACAGCTCCTGATATATATATACCGCATGCAAGATGAATAATGTATGCAGGATGTTTTTTTGTTTTGTTTTTTTTTACATAACAGATGACCTTCTACATAAGCTAATTTGAGCAGTATACACTGCGTTGGGTACCATATCCCACAATGCAATGAGTTCTTGATTTCCATTTTTCATGTGACAAATGAAATGATTTTTAGATCCATTTCCTGACTGGAGAACAAAAGTTGCAATATTTTATACACAAATTTGGATGAAATAATGTGAAAATAATTCAGATATGGGCAGTGTATTTAAGTCATGTGATAATATGTCACAGTCATTCCATTCTGCATAATGTTTCACATACTATTAGGCAATAAATACTGTGTAGTATGATACCAGCATACCGTACTTGATTCCAAATGGTTCTAAATTCAGTCATTGTTTATTTCAAATTCAGATGAAAATGGAAAAAAATGGAATACTACAAGGCTGTTTACAGTACTGCGGAGTACATACTATAGGGTGTTTTTAGTATGTGTAAAAATTGTACATTATTATGGGGAAAAATGAAATCATGGCCACAAATTAAGAATTCTTTCTCACAACTTTTTTAATTTGCGGCCATTTTATTGTGGCCATGGTGTACTAATTTGTGTCCTTGTTTTTATTTTATTTAATTTTTAATGGTCACAGTTTAACTAAAACAAGAGAATGAATTAGTACAATGTGACATTTAAAACAAATTCTTAAACAAATTACCATGATAACTTCATTCATTCCCTCATTGTAGTTCAATCATGGCCATGTTGTAATAATTTACCCCCTGGTTTAAATTTAGTTAAACTGAGGCCACACATTCTTATTGCATGTCTTGTATGAGGCTCCATACATTATGCAATGATAAATGATTCAAATAATATCAAAGTCAAAGTCAAAGTCTGCTTTATTGTCAATTCTGCCACATGTACAGTACATACATACAGAGAATTGAAATTGCGTTACTCTCAGACCCTTGGTGCATACAGATACATTAAACACTAACAGTAGAACGTAAAAATACAGATAAATACAAATCAAATATATATATATATATAAATGCAACTACAAATATACAAATATACAAATAAGGACAAGTAAAAAATAGATGAAGTAGCATAAGGCACATGGTAGATAGAGTGCAAACCAGTGAAATAAACAAACAGTACAGATATAATTGGTGTAGTGCAAAAGAGCTTATCAGTCTGTTTAAAGAGACAAAAGCTCAGAGAGGAGTCTTTGTACAAACTGTCAGAAGAGGTAGTTGAATGAGGTCAGTCCAATGCTGTACAAAGTGACTGGTGCTGGTCACAGTGTGTAGTGGGAAGGAGTGGGAAGTCAGAGGGTCAGGGATTCAGAGGAGCCGTCAGGGCCAAAAGGAGGGCAGGTTGGGGGAGAGCTGAGCTTCCTGACAGCCTGATGTATGGCTTGTCCTTCAGTCTGCTGGTCCTGGCCTGTAGACTCCGCAGTCTCCTCCCTGATGGCAGCAGACTGAAGAAGCTATGTGACGGGTGGGTGGGATCACCTGTAATGCAGAGGGCTTTGCGGGTGAGACGGGTGCTGTAGATGTCCTGGAGGGAGGGGAGAGAGACACCAACAATCTTCTCAGCTGCTCTCACTATCTGTTGAAGGGTCTTGCGGCAGGACGCGTTGCAGGCGCCGTACCACACAGTGATGCAGCTCATCAGAATGCTCTCGATGGTGCCTCTGTAGAAGGTGCACATGATGGGGGCCGGGGCTCTGGCTCTTCTGAGTTTGCGGAGGAAGTAGAGACGCTGCTGTGCTTTCTTGGCCAGTGCTGCAGTGTTGTTAGTCCAGGAGAGGTCCTCTGTGATGTGTACACCCAGGAACTTGGTGCTGCTCACTTTCTCCACAGTCGCACCATTGATGGTCAGAGGAGCATGCTGAGTGTGTACTCTCCTGAAGTCAACAACAATCTCCTTCGTCTTCTCCACATTCAGAGAGAGATTGTTGTCACTGCACCACCCGGCCAGGTGGCTCACCTCGCTCCTGCAGTTTGTCTCATCTCTGTTGCTGATGAGACCCACCACAGTCGTGTCATTCGCAAATTTAATGAAGAGGTTGGAGTTGTTTGACGGTGTGCAGTCATGGGTCAGCAGAGTGAAGAGGAGGGGGCTCAGCACACATCCTTGGGGGACCCCTGTGTTCAGTGTGATGGTGCTGGATGTGTTACTGCCAACCCGTACTGCCTGAGGTCTCCCGGTCAGAAAGTCCAACAGCCAGTTGCACAGCGAAGTATTGAGCAGCTGGACCAATTTATGAATGAGCTGTTGAGGGATGATATTATGCTACAGATGTCACATGACCTCACCATGTTAACTATTTAATTCAGTCAAGAAAATAAATATGGCTATTTGCATTCCTGTTCCAAGTTTCTGTAAAATGTAACTCTTTATAGCCAGGTCCAATATCAGAAATGATATTAGCACTACTAATAAATTATACTAAAAATACAAATCAACTACTCTTACTATATTTGCAGTATATAGTACGTATGTATGCTTGGAATATCCAGATTATCTACTCTTGTTTAGCCTGTATATGCTCCCACTAAGTCAGATAATGAGGAAAAACCAAATTGCCTATCACAGCTATGCTGATGATACCTAGATTTACCTAGCCTTATCTCCAAATGACTACAGCCCCATCAACTCCCTCTGCCAATGCATTGATGAAATTAACAGTTGGATGTGCCAAAACTTTCTTCAGGTAAACAAGGAGTCTGAAGTCATTGCATTTGGAAACAAAGATGAAGTTCTCAAGGTGAATGCATATCTTGACTCTAGGGGTCAAACTACTAAAAATCAAGTCAAAAATCTTGGTGTGATTCTGGAGACAGACCTTAGTTTTAGTAGTCATGTCAAAGCAGTAACTAAATCAGCATACTATCATCTCAAAAACATTGCAAGAATTAGAAGTTTTGTCTCCAGTCAAGGTTTGGAGAAACTTGTTCATGCCTTTATCATTTTTAGTAGTGGATTATTGTAATGGTCTCCTCACCGGCTTTCCCAAGAAGACCATTAGACAGCTGCAGCTCATACAAAACGCTGCTGCCAGGATTCTGATTCAGAACCAGAAAATCAGAGCATATCACACCAGTCCTCAGGTCCTTACACTGGCTTCCAGTTACATTTAGGATTGATTTTAAATTACTTTTACTCGTTTATAAGTCACTCAATGGCCTATGACCTAAATATATTGCTGATATGCTCACTGAATATAAACCTAACAGACCACTCAGATCATTAGGATCGAGTCAGTTAGAAATACCAAGGGTTCACACCAAACAAGAAGAGTCCGCTTTTAGCTGGCTTAATACCCACTCGCAGTTGGAACCAGCTTCCAGAAGAGATCAGATGTGCTAAAACATTAGCTACATTTAAATCCAGACTAAAAAACTCATCTGTTTAGCTGTGCATTTGTTGAATGAGCACTGTGCTCATTCAACAAATGAACTGTGCTCATACCGAACTGACTGCACTGTATTTTATGTATAATCATTTTCTATTTCTGTTTTAAATTCATTTTAAATCAATTTCTAATTCCATGTCTTTATTATTTTTAATTCCTTGTTTTTATTGCTGTGATTTTTATTTATTTATTTATTTTTTTTTTTTTTTAATAACTTTTTTACTTCTTTTTATGTAAAGCACTTTGAATTACCACTGTGTATGAAATGTGCTATATAAATAAACTTGCCTTGCCTTGCCTTGCCTTACTATACATACCAAAGTGCAGTATACAACAGAGCATACTCTGTAAAATGTTGTTTCCCACAAAGCAATACACTCGATTTGGCCTTCCTTTTCTAGCGTGATGAATTTTCATGTGCAAAGAAAATTTTAAATAACACATTGACACAATGACATCTTTTCTCCAAACTAAATTCAAAATCCCAAATATCTGTTGAGAAATAATGCCTGCTGCTTCACTTACTATCTTAAAAACTAATATTTAAGCTAATATTTCTAAAAAAAAAAAAAAAAAAAAAAAACAGATCAATTTGTAATATATTAAATGCATACATGCTATATATATACATTGTCTACATATTGTACTGCAGAAATAGTAGAGTAGTATGCTAGTATACTATTCCCACATAGCCAGTTTTGTGGTATCTTGCTATCATTTTTTTCTTCTAGGGATTTATATCTCTTTCAATCTTTTTTCGTCATCTCTCACACACATCTTTACTTTCCTCAAGGATCCTGAGTTGAACATTGTGCCAATCTCTGCCACCTCCTCCTTTATCTCATTCTGTTGTTCTCTTGCTCTCTCACTCTCCTCCTATAATAATATTTGATTTAGCAGCCTTCTTTTTTTGTAGTAGATATATCATAGAGGAGAGTGAAGGGCAGCTAGATTGCAGAAGAGTAGGAGGAGGAAGAGGAGTGAGGCAGACGCTCACACCTCCCGTTCCCAAGAGTGAATAATTGCTCTGATGATGTTGGCGGAGGGAGGGAGGGAGCGTGACGTAGCGCGGGAGGCGTGAGGAGTCAGGGAATACCCTCATGAAGAGAGACAGAGAGGCTGTGTGGGTGTAGGATGAAGAAACGCTGTCAAATGTAAAACCTCTCTCTCTCTCTCTCTCTCTCTCTCTCTCTCTCTCTCTCTCTCTCTCTCTCTCTCTCTCTCTCTCTCTCTCTCGTTTCTCCTTCAGTGGTGTGTGGCGTGAGAAAGCTGAGCCTCCAGCCCATGTTTAAAGATTCATGATGCAGAGTTCTGCGTCTCAGCAGAGAGCTCTACTTACACACACACATACACTCCATATGCTTCTGTACCAGAGAAACACTTTTCACGCTCACATACACAATGAAGATGTGCGTAAACTAACTACAGACATGGATGAACTACACTGAAAAATTTGGAGTAGAATCAATTTCTGACTCAGAAATTGCTAGTAAATTTCTCAAATAATTACAAAGAAAGGACAAGTTGCATTAAACATTACATTCTGAAGTAGAGACTAAATATTTTTTCTTGTAAAACGTACTTCAAATAAATTTTGTTTTATTTACAACTTTGAAAAATTATATGCTTTTATGTCTCACTGCAAAAAAAAAAAAAAAATCATACTCAATATTTTTGTCATATTTTCCAGCAAATATCTTAAATCAAGATTTTTTTTTTTTTATCAAGAATTCATAATTGTATGCGTAAAACAAGAAAAATAGACTTTACATTTACAATTTACATTTACATTTACATTTAGTCATTTAGCATCCAAAGCGACTTACAAATGAGGACGATAGAAGCAATCAAAACCAATAAAAGAGTAATAATATGCAAGTGCTTTGACAAGTCTCGGTTAGCCTAACGCAGTACACTTTTTTTTTTTTTTTAAGAAAACAAGTAGATAGAATAGAAAAAAGGTGTTAGTTTAGTTTAGTTTTTTTTTTTAATTCAAAGGGAAAGATATTTGACACATATTTTTTGTTTCAAGCAAAACTTTTTTTAAGAAACAAGACCAAATGTCTTATTTCATTTTGCTTGTTAAGTAAATGTATGTTGATTAAAGTATGCTTAGATATTTATAACTGAAAACAAGACAAAAATACAATGCAGTGATCTTATTCAACATAATTAGACAGCTTAGCATCATCATAAAGAAATGTTTAACCACAGAATGCTGTGTATGCAGTATACATAAATGTATGTAAAAAATAATCATGCAAAATAGGATAAAAGAGCACACTAAATGTTCCAATCGCATATCCATGTTTATTCTCTGCATTGCAGCAGAGCGATTTTGTACATTTAATGTTAGAATTGGCCGTATGACACGTTATGCTTCATAATGCAGCACTGTTCTTGCTTATCACTGCATGCTGCTATTTATAGAGCTTCCCAAGAGCAGAGAAAGACTCCTATCTGAAAGAGCACACACACACGTGCTGAGGGAAGAGAGTAGCTGCAGTGGGAGGGATAGAAAAAAAGGTAGATTGCTGAAACTCTCAGAGTGAGAACTTGAGAACGAGGTTAGACAGAGAAGGTGAGAAATACGTGGATATGATTGATGGGCACAACACCACATGAAAAGAGGTGAAAGAAGAATATAAAGGAGGTGAGACAGGAAATAGAGGCGGGAGAGTGAAGAATAAGAGAGAGATGAACAGCATGAGGAATATTTCCAAAATAATCCATCTGAAAGATTGCGCATTTTGCTTTTACTATGAATAAGATACAAAATAAAACTTGAACCAATAAATGAAGGTATAATATTTTTTTTTAATGAATTAGTTTATATGAGCTGTTATATTTTCTATTCATTTTATATGAGGTTGCATTTTTTGCAATAAATTTGGGAAATGTCTAAATACAGTTTAAATCCCAGATATGTATGTTTTAGTGATTATATAATAAAATTAAAATAAAATAAAAACTACTGAATGGGTCACAGGGGTTGCAAATGGAGCCTAAAATCATGTGTAACTGAATAGAGACTAGTTTTGAACCATGCTGATTTGCAATTATGAATTAAAGAAATGTATTATATAGTATTTTACATCATAAATATATATTTGTTCTTTTTTTCAAACTAAATGGAAAATGTACTGAAAGGTTTTTTTTTTTTTAATACTGAAGAAGGGAATTATATACATATGTTAAAATTTTAAAAATAATTACTTTTTTTATTTTGACATAGCCATATATCATATTTTTGGACATTCAAATGAGCTAATAAGAATGAATTAATAATTAAAAGTCATTTAAAAAATAATTCAACATAATTAAATTATAAAAAATATAATAATAATTCAAATATTTTTTTTTTTTACTGTGATAAATTAAACATCAGTTCAACAGATCATGTCAAATATAAGGCATTGTTGTAAGATTTTACTTGTTGAATACAGTCGAGTATGTCAAAACCTCTGGAACAGAAAACACAATTTTAAATTGAGGAGATAGACATGTTCAAAATTAACTATTTTTTACTGGTTATTTTATGCTAGTTTAATGTTTATCTACCATATATATATATATATATATAGTTCTTACATTAAGAAAGATTGGATTTATGCCTCTAATACTTACATACCATATTTGTGGAATATGAAGTTTGCATTAGAATGCATGATCATGTTTGGACAACAATACAGATTAAACATCATATATTTCTTTCAGGATTACCAACATATTTTAATCTGAAAATGAACACATCATACAACTGCTTAAGAATCAAAAATAAGAACGGGGCTATGTTGTACCATTTTCTGCTATGCACCCAAAAACTGAATTATCTGATGCTTCGCAGACTCATTGTCTTCTAGATGTTTCTATAGTGCAATCTACGACAACATTATTGCTTTACCTAAAGCCTGATCGTGCCATTAAATGAGTTAAGAATGCTACTGTCTGGCCTGAGAGGCAGATGTTTCCTCAGTTTACCAAAAGGCTAATTGACATGAGAGGAAAAAACGCCCTCTAGTGGTTGGGCTCATGCTTCCAGCCAAAGGTGTTTTGGTACAGCCATTGCTGGTGTTGTGCCCATTTTCGACTCCCTGCCAGATTATTAGCCCCCTCGTTGAAATCACTACCTGATTGCCTAATCCTAACCCCTCCCCCACACCTAACCCTAAACCTATAGGGGGGTAATAAACTGGCGGGGGTCAGAATTCGGCACTACACCGGCATTACTGCCCATAGTGATAAACACACAGTTGTGATCACTGCTTGGCATCCGTAAACACCCTACAGCTATTATACTAATAAACTATATTATTTGGTTGAAGAAAAAGTAACAGTATATTAAAATGGTAACATCAATGAATCACAAGTGCGTTGTTGCCTTCATGACCTCAGTCAAAAAAAAATGCTGTTTTCCATCCTCTCTTTCTACACTTTTAGAAGGAAGTCGTTGATTTAAGGATAATGCCAGCATGCAAAATTATATCAGAAGGAAGCTCCTCGGTGTCATGTTGCTATTGTTATGCCAACTGATATAGATACACCAGATACTGATGACACTGCCTGAACAAACGGCTCGGATTTCATCACTTACAATATGACAGTGTGGACAGTCAGTTCTAAAGCAAAACCCAGAAATAAGAAATGTGATTTTTAATGAGTTTTTGTTTAAATGCTTGAAATAAGGTCTGTGGTTAACACTCAAAAGGCTCCGAAAATTTTGACGTTTTATTCTACGACAACAGTAAAAATATCAGTAATACTCCCTTGTGATTTTTTTAAGCTTTTATCTTGAAAATAGCAGTTGCTAGCAAGTGGCTAAAGAGGTTCTCAGGAACATTAAACATCATGCCAAACAGGTAAACTCATTTACTCACTAGTCTGCTTTTATATCCTCATCATTACGATCTTGCAAACTAATCTGACTCAAACTTTCAGTGAAAATGTTTTTTAAAGAGTTGTCAGAAGTGTAATGGCAGGGACATTAAAGTCTTAAAGACTTTAGCTTTTTACCTCTGCTGACTGTATTTAGGTTTCAAAATTCATGAAAGTTTTGTTCATTATGTTAATGAATATCATCTTTTGTTGATCTTAGAGCTTATTTTCGGCAATAATCCAAAAGCCAACTGAAAAATCCTACTGGGTTTTTGTCAAGGGAACCAGGGTGATGCTAACTTCCAGATTGGCCTACAAAAATATTATCACTGCAACACCCCCTGGTTACGGTGCAACCCTGTAGCTTTGTAATCAATAAAGCAGAAAGGAAACATAATGGCTTTTTTGGAGCATATTTTGATTATCAGAATTTTAAAGCTATCAAGCATGCTTTTCCTGCTACAGCATGACATAAAGGCAAATAATCTCTTTATGTTTTTCATTTCTCTTCAGGAGGATTTTATCTTTTGTTTTTTCTGTTTCCCAAATCAGAATTCCTGAAACAACTTCTTTCCATATCATGCCTACATATCTGACTTTATTCTTGCTCCGAACGATTTCTGTCAAAAACGTAAGCCAAGCATCTTGACTTTGTCAAAGAAACCTGCTGCACGTGAAGTAGAGATGAGCCAGGCTTTGAGATGCTGAAGAGTGATTATCTTTCACCACTATCATGTCTACATCTCATGCAGAGCGGTGTGGCATCTTTGGAAGAAAACAAATGGAAAACATTCTCAAGAGATGCGGATAGAGCCCCGTCGGAATCCAATCTAGCACGTCAAAGTCATGCAGAGAATGTAAATCGCATATAAAATGACTCAAGGTCTGGTTGGTTTGAACATTGTCCACAGTGTTTTCTAAAATCTGTTTTACTCATGCATTTGAATGACATGGTACATGCATAATACTGAGCTAACAACAGTTTAATAAAAACAGTTACCAAAAGTAAGTCGTCCAAAACTTTAGAAGTGTATGTTCTGGAATGTACCAGAAAGCTAGAATATTACAGAATGTTACAAGTTTCTAGAATGTGCCCATCCGTGCAAAAGCAAAATATCTTTAAAAAAAAAAATGAGTACAAAAACTTATCTATACTGAACCAATGTTAAATAATTAATAATATAAATTTACCTGACCTAAATATTTACCAAAATATTCATCTTATGTGAAAATAAATAGTATGATAATAATTAGCCCCACAGAATGACAGAAGAACCATAAAAAATTAAGTGAAACAATTTTTTGTTACATTGTGTTACAACTGTCAGAAGACAGAAAGGTGCTAAAGATAATATTTTATTTTAAGGTGTCATTGTTACACTTACTCTTGTACTTACTATTATAATAACAATAAATTATGCATAATTACATGCTAGTAATCCTAATATAGTAAGTACATGTAGTTAATTAATATTACTCAGTATTTAAATGCGTAATTACACTTTAACAAGGACACCTTAAAATAAAGTGTATCCGTTTTATCCAGAAAATGTATTACGTTGGTTGTTGTAGGTACTGCGTCAGTTCAGAAATGAGTAGTTCTAAAAGTTAATTGCTTTATCGTGTTTGACAATAACACACAACTTACACTAAAGCCATCCCTAAACCTAACTGATGTTAATACCAGAGCCCTCAAGTCAGTCCATCACATCTACAACAGCAGAGACAATCCTACCCATAGAATCCATTATAACACCAATCACAACCAAGTGTTGTCTTGTTTCCTTTACAAAACCTCATGAGCATCTTTTTGCACATGTATTTTCAATATATATACTTGTTTCTATGAGACTTGAGCTCTTTTATCATGACTCATGTCTCACGGTACTCATACCTGAGCATTTAGCATCATATGTGCAGTGCTGTACCAGGTGAGCTACAAAGCAAGTTTACTATGTCAGGAAAGCCACACATTTGGAGCTGGTTATGTAATGCAAATGTCAAAATGCATTTATTTACATATTACCTTTAGCCCCGATGAAGGCCTGTGCACAGAAACGCATTGGTTATTTTGCCACAGTATTATTACTTTGAGTTCCACTTTCCACTTTGATTATTCTGACCTCTCCACTTCATAAATGTTGTTAGTCAGGGTTCCCACTCTAAGTCAAATGTCAAATTCCCTGACTTTTCCCTGACTTTCACTGACTAAAAAGCTGAATTTCCATGACCTATAATGAACGTAAAAACAGTCCGATGTTGTGCGGAGCAATTTTTTTGCTTTTTACCGTTAAATGCTCTGATATTTTTTATACTTTTTATTTTTAAACTCGGTCTTTGACGAGGTCATTTTGTAGCCAAAGCTCCTAAAAATTTACATTTTCTGGCATATTTGCCTTACTTAACCGGTACAGCCTGGTGACTGCATTTGACTTAGTGATTGCCAGTTGACGAGCGGGAAGGGAATAAAATGGAGCTGAAAAAATAGCCCAGGGATCAAATCTAAGGATTTTTTCAGTGGTTAAAATTATTACTTGCCCTGTTAATATTTTCACTAGCCTTGCCACAAAAAATAAATAAATAAAATAAAATAAAATAGTTGCTTTTATCAATTTTGATTTTTGTATTCTAATAAATAAACTTGACACCAATATTTTAGATACCAATAAAATTCTACAATTCTCAATTTCAATGTTAATACCACAGCAAATAAAAAACTAGCCTAACTAATATAAAGTTCAAACATTATTAAAGATAAGTGACAGCCAGTAAATAAGAACAAATGAACAAATTGCAGGTAATAGTAAAATTAAATATATAGCACAAAGATAGAAATTAAATTATGTTCAGGTACAAAAACTGAATAATTACTTATAAAATAACATTTGCATATTCTTCACTCTGCGTTGCACCTTGATTTTTCATTGCCATTTGAAATTAGTGGCAAAGTAACCACTGCATTTTAACCATGAATCTACGGTGCCCATGAGGGGTCGTATTCGGTTCACTTAGTTTTGTCGTGGCCACGACATATTAAGTCGTGGGAACGTGATAATATGTTGTGGCCACGAGATATTAACTCGTGGGAACGTGATATTATGTTGTGGCATCCATTTCTCGTGGCCACGACTTCTTATGTTGAGGGAACGATATATTTTTCTCGTGGCCACGAGTTTAATGCGTAAACAAACTTACGTGACCATAGCAACCCAAATATGTCGTTCCCTCAACATAAGAAGTCGTGGCCACGACATAAGGATGTTGTTACCTCGACAAAACGATCTCGTGGCCATGACATAATATCACGTTCCCACGAGTTAATATTAGGTTCCCACGAGTTATTATGTCGTAGCCACGACAAAACTAAGTGAACCGAAGACGACCCCTCACGGGCACCGTATGAATCAATAAAAAAAAACAACAACAACAAAAAAACGTGTGCAATCCTTGATTTATTTTAGACTGCATAATTCAAAATCTGAAGCAAAAACAGAATGGTGTGACTTTAGTTTTGTGAAATTATGCTATGTGAAATGGAAACAGCAGCCGGGCTGAATGAGACGCAATTTCACTCTCTGACAGCAGGTGGCACTTATGGAACAGTGATACAGCATTTCCTTGGTTGCCACTGTGTTAACACTCCGTGTATTAACACTCATTTAAATACATTAACGCCATGTAAACTTTTCTGAAAACAAACAGTTCCCCTCAGAAACACATTCATCTAAAATTCAATATTTAGGATTCCTATATTTTGCACATCACGAATCTTGTTCTGCCTTTTATGGTATTTTCTCCTCTTAGCGTCCGTCATCAGCATCTCTGGCCTCTGTTAATGGCCGTTTACAGACATTATAATAACGTAATATTTCCACACAAATTGCATTTGGGAAAATGATTGCAGTGCCGTTTGTGTGCAAGCACGGAACAGAAGATACTCTAAAATAAAACAAAAAATGTCCGGTCGAACGGGTGCATGTACTCCACTGTAAAAGTGAAATATAGATTAATGATTGTTAAAGCTACAGAGTTACTTGCCAAGACGGGTTTTTTTTTATACTTTTGTATGTGTCTGCCCATTCAGGCGCAAGAAAGACGCTGAGAGAAACTCAATTCATGGCTCGCGCGTGTCAGAGTCTCGGCTGTCTGTACACGCTGTTTACACAGAACACAGCGCGCGAGTACTGAATGGAGTTGATGAACAAAAATCCCTGATATTCCATGACTTGGTCAAAAAAAAATATATATATATATATATATATATATATATATATATATATATACATATATATATATATATAACATTCCCTGACTTTCAATGTCTGGAATAGACCTTTTAAAATTCCATGATATTCCAGAATTTCCATGACCCGTGGGAGCCCTGGTTAGTGTAGTTTATAAAAAAAAAAAAATATGTTCTGAGGTCATAACTGTAACAGATATAGTCAGACACAGAGGTAAGTAAAATACAGTTGGTTTATTAAATGAGTATTGGAGATCAGGTGGCGTGCCAGAGGATCGTGAGGTGAGTAGAACCACTTAGGTAGTTTCCCTGGTTGGAGCTGGTGGATAATTGTAACTGTTCTTCCATCAGGAACGAGGAGCTTGGAGGACGAGGGGAACAGGATGACGGGAAACACACAACACCACAGGTGGAGATCTGGAGCAATGGGAGACAACGAGGAGGAGAACAGAAGGTAAGTAACAACAGGTAAGGATATACATCTTGATACTCAAGGTCGTGGTTTCCAGGAGTAGAGTCCATGTAGCGTTTACGAGATCGGACAATGACTACGTTTACATGCGCACGAATAATGCTATTATTTCCAATAATCAGAGTAAGGACTTAATCGCATTTTGATGTTTACATGTCAAGAGCAAAGCTCTTACTCCCGTTTACATGCAATTTCCATTATTCTTATTACTCGCTAAGAATTTTTTTTTTTTTTACTGCCATTATTCACATACCCCACTGCACAGCACAAATGATGGACTCAGAAAGAGCAGGTACTGGCCGCTGTTTTAATTTATTTACGTCTAATGCATAATGATTTTGTGTGGCTGTATTCCACGCTTTTTCATAGATGGAATACACTGCCTTCGCGTTCTACTCGCGGTTTCTGGATGAGGGTAAGGAACAGAGACTGGCGGCAGCTAGTTGTGTTTTCCCCAGAATGCGATGCTTTCTTCCCTTCCATCGTTTCTTATGCTGCATTCATGCTATCTGAATTATGGTAAATATGAGCTTCCTAGTCGGAAATTGGACATGAACGGACTTAGAGAGGCCTTATATGGCCAGTTTCCGACTAGGAGACTCGCATCCACAACAGCTCCGATAGCAAGCAATGCGGCATAATCTCCGTATTATTACAGGTGCGTGTCACGTTATTCATGTATGTCACAAGCGCATGCGCACTTTGGTCAGAGCGGCAATACTGCGATTAAGGTGTTTACATGCCTGTATATTTCGATTAAAATCGGCGTACGCCACCTATGTTAATACGATTATGCTTGCTGCGATTATGAGCTTAATCGCATTATTTAAATCGAAGTATTGCGTTTACATGAGGTAAAGATTAATCGCAATATTGTCAAAATCTCATTATAATCGCATTAAGAGGGTCCATGTAAACGCACTCAGTGAGGGTGGCTGTGGTGTGTGCTTAAATGCAGGGCTTAATGACGGCGGTGATGAGGTGCAGGTGCGCTGGATTAGAAGTCAGGTGATCAGAGTGCAGGTGAAAGTGATTGAGATGACGCTGGAGCCAGGCCGTTCTGTGACAGTAGGTGCGTTTGACTTCATGCAGCACTTAGCAGACCGATCGGCGGCTGACTTGAAGCAGTGCATGCCGGTTAGAAATTAGGCTTGTTTGAGATGAGCAAAATCTGCGCAGAACCGATCACCGGTGATCACCGCGAGGTGCATGCCGGTTAGAAACGTGTCCGAGTTACGTTCGCCTTGCTCTGATGTCATGCTGACCTGTGCCAAAAAACTCTCGCGACGGCGAGGCGGCTGTGTCGGATTGAGCAGTCGCGCGCAGTTGCTCTCCACCGACTGCGCTGATCAAAAGCATGATGGGAAACGACTGACTGACGACACAGCTTAATGCTCATTGGTTCAGACAACCGTGATGCTGCGTTCTCTTCTAAAATGTTTTTTAATCTGATTTCATGTGATTGTGTTTTTAAATTCTGCTTGAATATTCCCAAACACAATGACAGTGTGATCTCTGTGTGAGATATGTGATTGTTGTCATATTTCTATAAAAATCTAAAATACATGTTTGTATTAAAGTAGAAATGGATGATAAATACGCCTTTCTTTCGTATGGGATTAAATAGCAAGCACTTTGAGTGTCTTGTTCATCATATTTATATTCATATAAAAGCAACAGAACTGAAATTATATCACGTTTATCAGCAGCACAGCACATGAGTGAGAATAACACGATATCCGCCTTTGATCTCGTAGGTATCTGTTCTACTTCGAGAGGTCAGAACTGTCTGTCTTGACTGCGCTTATTTCACTCCTCCCCTCACTGCAGTAGCCTCTCACCTACACTTCAGGCGAGCCGAGGCACATCTCAAACAAGCCTATTTAGTCCGGACTTGGACCCTGGGTGCCGCCACGTCACTGTCAGGTGTGGTATCAAAGTACCGCGACAGTTTCGAGAGCAGCCGGCTGACCTCCAGCCGGCGCAGTTTCTCCAGAGCGATCATGGGAGCGCTGATGACGACACAGCTATTTCACGATTGGCCAAACTCACCACATGACAACAATGACGTGTGTTTCTAACATCTTCAATTCCAAAACTGCTCACAAATCTGTTTTTAGAACAGTAAAAGCTTTTTTACTGTATAGTCGCAATGTTATAGGCCAGGGATAGGCAATTTCGGTCCTGGAGGGCCAGTGTCCTGCAGAGTTTAGCTCCAACCCTAATCAAACACACCTGAAGAAGCACTCACAGGGCGCCTGACTTATACGGTTAAGAGACAGCGAGACCTAGAGTGGCCGCTAGAGTCAGGAGGAGTTGAAAACGGACACTTCAAGCCGGACACTTTCTGCTCCCGTTAGTGACGCTCACGCGGTGTTTGCATACTCTATCACAGGTGAAGTGAATAAAATACAATATTTGTCAAATAAACAGACATTTCAGAAACATTTTCATGAGCAACAGAAACACTTTTTATATACTGCTTAATACAGGGCCACCTGTTCAAGAATGAAGTTCAACATAAACATACTATATAAATACCAATAAAGTGGGGGTATATTTGCTTTTATCAGTGTTTTTTATTAAATGTGTCTCAATATAACATTGGGACTATACAGTAAAAAAGCTTTTACTGTTCTAAAAACAGATTTGTGAGCAGTATTGGAATTGCAGATGTTAGAAACACACGTCATTGTTGTCATGTGGTGAGTTTGGCCAATTGTGAAATAGCTGTGTCGTCATCAGTGCTCCCGCAGTCGCTCTGGAGAAATTGCGCCGGCTGAGTCAGCCGGCTGCTCTCGAAACGCTATCGCGGTACTTTGATGCCACACGTGACAGTGACGTGGCGTCGGCGCCGGTTCAAGTCGGACAAATTTTCTAACCGGCATGCACTGCTTCAAGTCAGCCGCCGATCGGTCTGCTAAGTGCTGCATGAAGTCGAACGCACCTTGCGGGAGCGCTGATGACGACACAGCTACTTCAAGATTGGCCAAACTCACCACATGACAACAATGACCTGTGTTTCTAACATCTTCAATTCCAATACTGCTCACGAATCTGTTTTTAGAACAGTAAAAGCTTTTTTAACTGTATAGTCGCAATGTTATATTGAGACACATTTAATAAAAAAACACTGATAAAAGCAAATATACCCCCACTTTATTGGTATTTATATAGTATATGTTTATGTTGAACTTCATTCTTGAACAGGTGGCCCTGTATTAAGCAGTATATAAAAAGTGTTTCTGTTGCTCATGAAAACGTTTCTGAAATGTCTGTGTATTTGACAAATATTGCATTTTATTCACTTCATCTGTGATAGAGTATGAAAACACCGCGTGAGCGTCACTAACGGGAGCAGAAAGTGTCCGGCTTGAAGTGTCCGTTTTCAACTCCTCCCCTGACTGCAAGCGGCTACTCTCGTTGATCGCTGTCTGTAGCCGTGCTTCAAGTCGAACGCACCTAGTAACAGTATTATGTTGGGAATCACGTGAAAATAAGCATTTATTAATTAATAATCTGCCCCTGTAATCATGATTTGTGTGAAAAGGAGTACAGGTTGTTGGTGTTCTATTGCCACTAGTGTTCATTTCAGCTGGAAACTGCAGTGAATTGTATGTATGGGTAATTTTTTTGGAGTATTGAACTGTAAGTAGAGGCAATGCTGCTTTGTCACAGCTCATTATAGTCACTAATAAAGGTCTTGCGTGATGGACTGATGCAATCAAGTGTTTTCCTGAGTCACTGGTCTGACTCTGCTGTTGACCTTCACTATACATCAAGCCATTGGAATAAAAAGAGATATATTACATACACACAGAAATAATTTCATTCATTCACTATTCTACAGCTTTATGCATCTGACATTTCTTTGTCCAAATAGAAAGTCCTTGTATGCTTATTTCATCCCGCACTCTTTCAGAGCTCTAGGTAAGATGAGCAGGTTCAGCTGTCTTTACTGCTGTCTGCGTATCCTGATCACTGCGAATTACAAGCAGCTGCGCAGCCATTATATACACTAGCCACAGAACAGCAGCTGTGCACACCATGATACATCCTCAATAAATAGCATGTAAAGCTGGCTCTGTAAGACCTCTAACTCAATGAAAGCAGTGCAGATCATAGAGTGAAAGAGAACAGCAAAAAGGTTGGTTTGCAAAGAAAACATGCTTGTTTCCTGTGCTGAAAAGCTCCCTCCTTATTTGCAGGCTAAATTAGATTCAAATGGGTTGGAAGCATTATTGTTTTTCCACATGCATGGTGACTTTAGCGCCTCATTTGGCTGGGTCACAGTTATTTTTTCCTATTTACATTTTTAATAAAATGTATATTAAAATGAACTTCATACATTCACTTGAATACACCTCTTGTATGAAAAGCACATTTTAATTTCTGAATTCAAATTCATAAAGGTGCATAAAATCAAACATATCAATGTACAACTTCTGAAATCAAAATGAAGAAAAACCCATTCTTTATTTAATTGAAATAATTAAATACATCTTTAAAAAGATTGTTTTAAATAAATAACTCCTTTTATTTTTAACAATTTGCTAATATTTTTAACAAATAATATTTGCAAATATTATTTTAATATTATATATTTATACTACGGGGCCGCTGAATGCTTGAATCTGATTGGCTGACGAACGTTCTAAGGTGTGCAATTATTTTCAGGGAAACGCACGGCGAACGTAGTTCCAGGCAGCTCTCGACCGCATTACAGTTCCGTATCACTTCGCCAAATGATTTCAGTTATTTCAAAAGGTCTAGTTTACACACATGAAAACATACGCGCTAATGTTGTTAGCGCTGCTCTGACAGCTTTGTCAGTAAATAGTTTAGCAACTTAAAAGTACATGCCATTTCTCACAAGCGAAGCGAGGTAACAACGGCACTGTTCGTGAAGAAAATGAACTTAAAGTTTCACTAGTAGGGACGCTGCTGCCGAACACTGATGAGAGACAGACTCAGAGAGGTAGGCTAATTCACACACGCTCAATCTCTCTCTTTCTCTCTGTCCCTCTCTCATAACTTAGTTATTAGCTGCATTTGTCTGCTATCAACGGCTCAAGCCTCAGTTACTAGGTCTAAAATGACGTTTTGGAATTAGCAACGGAGGCGATGGATGAGATGCGGAAGAAATAATCCTACTCACAATAGCGATTTAAGTACAAAAATCGGACGAATTCCTTGAAATATATCATCTCATCGATGTGTTGAGGTGTGGCAACCGTAGTATAAGCGGAATAATTGACTCCGGACCGTTGAATTATTAGAAAAATACCCAGATAGCAAGCAGACGTTGAATCAACGTCGATTTGTGGTTGTAACGGTCAGTATCGGTCGTCAATCAAATTTCGATGTTGAATCAACGTTCATTATTTGGTCGGTACATCAGAATGTTATTACGCCGAAAATAAAACATCGATTCAACGTCGAAATCATGTTGGCTTATCAACCGACACAGCCGACTAATGCACACCCGAGGTGGTGATGCGGCCACGACGCGAAGCGGAGTATTCGTCAATTATTCCTTACTTACACCAAAGACTATTTGCTTACACTAACATTGTAACAAAACAGATTCACTACTTATTTTCATGTGATACAACCAACATGTGTTTGCCAAAGTCAACAAATCTATTAAAATATCAGACGATCTTGACACGTATGGTATGGTTACTTCAGATTTTATCAATGTTATTTATGAATAATTCATTATATTTCTTTAAAAAATAACTTTTTACTTTGAATATATATATATATATATATATATATATATATATATATATATATTAAAAGTTTTTGAAGATAGTGATTAAGATGTATATGTTCACATATTCAAGGTGTAAGGAAAATATATTACATTATACTTTATATGGTAACACTACATGACATTTTTAGAGTCATTAAATTGAAGATTTCAAAAATGGCAATTCAAAAATGTTTCTGAAACTTGGCACGTGTATCAAATGAATTTTTCCTTTTCTTTATCATGGAGAGTTCTACTTCACTGGGCCATTTATCATAAACAAGTATTCTTCATAAACCAGCTCTGGCTTTGACCATAAGTAGAGATCAATCTGGGAGTTGTAAAATTAAATGCTGTAACATTATTACAGTAGATTGGATTAACTGAATGTGGCTTTAACCGGGCTTCTTAACCTACATTTACTTATCCTACTGGCATGCAACGTGCTTTATTTATTCATGAAGACATGCTTCTGCCTGTTCTTGACCTGAGAGTGTAAGTATGGAGGGGGTATTTATCCAAATCTTCATTTGTAATGTATGTATGAGTGTGATGTGATGTGCAAACTTAATTCCCTGTATATAAAACATAATTCCACATGTGTTTACTGTAAATCAGTGGTCATCCATTAGGATAATTTCATAAATTAATGTAAATATAAACAGCAATTTTTTCTCCACACGGAACAGATAGTCAGGAAAAAGAAATTTAATGTAGCATTTATGCAAATCACATAAAATATCTGTGTAAAATATCTTTATTAAAGTAGATTCCAACTTTGAAGTTTGAATCATATGCGATTCTAAACCCTATTAAATTTCCCATCATTTCTCTCAGAGCCCAATTCTGCGGGAAAATGGGGGACTTGGCAACACTGTTCTTGATTGTGATTTTGAACTTTTTTTTTTTTTTTTTTTTAATCAAATTTCATTTCATTTTTTACTATATATTTTTTTTTGTATTTATTAATTTTAATACATGCATGTACATTTGTGTATATGTATCTGTTTAATATACTGTATGTATTGTATGTAATTTATGTAATTATGTATCTGTTACCTAATTACACATTATACATATATATTCAATGACATTTTATTATTTATTAGTTATTTATTAATCATTATTTTATTATTATTATTATTATTAATATTAATTATTATTTCATGTTCTCATTTTTGTTCATTTATTATTTTTAATGATTGTAATGTTTTAAATAATTTCTTCTAAGGCAGTTTGTTCTTGGTCTTGAAAAAAAAATCTATATATTAATAAATCCAGCTCACCCCATTCCTGACAGAGGTGCACCACTAAAATACATTCCATACACAAATGAAATATGACAAAAGAAGTTATTTTGAAGAATGTTGGAAACCAAACCGTTTTGGTGACTATTGACTTCCGCTGCATGGTCACGTGGACGTTTTTCAAAATCTCTTCATTTATGTTCCAGGAAGCAATGAAGCCATACACGTTTAAAACATCAAGTAAATGATGAATTTTCTTAACAGGATTTCCTATTAACACCCTTCAAACACAGAAGCATCGCCACACCTAGGATGCATTTCCTGATGCTGTGCCACTCTGGTAACCATGCCGACCACACAGATGGCCAATCCAATCTATTCCAATCAGAGCAGTGGCCTCCGCCACTCTTGCAAGGAATTATTAATAGCCGACAACCCCAGAGCCACATCAATCTCTCAGCAAAGCCATCATCAGCTGAGCTCTCATAATCATCCTGCTTGATGAAGCTCCCGTCCGCGAGGCTCTCATTGGACAACCGGGCGACTCTCCACAGTGAAACATGACCTCACAGCATGTGGAGGTCATGCCTGAAAAGGCCCCTAGATCTTGCGAACAACCTCTCTCATCCTTGTAAGCGTGTGTGATGGTTTTGTGTATGTCTGAATGATGACCTCTAAGAAAACTGCATGCCAGTTCATGTCACACCGCAATCTGCTGTGATAATGAGAATTTCAGTGTTGCCGCTGGCTTCATATTTAATCTACATTTTATTTCGGGAGTGTTTCTGTTTTTTCTGCTTCCGTTGAACATGGCTGGATGGATGGATATACGAATGGATTTTCTGACTGATCATCTAGTACTGTTATACTTACAGTAAAATGCTCCTATTATGCTATTTTTAAGGTTCCTAATATTGTTTTGAGAGTCTCCTACTATAGGTTTACATGCATGCAAGGTCAAACAACGCTTTTGTTTTCTCAAATATGCATTTCATTTCACATGATTTTCCAACGACTCTGAAAGCAGTTGTGAGATGGGGGCCTTATTTTAACGATCTAAGCGCATGGAGCAGGTGTACTCATGGCGTGTCTGAACCCATTTTTGGTAGTTTAACATCGGAAAAAAAACGGTCGGCGCACCAGGCGCACGATCCAAAGGGTTGTACCCATTCTCTTAATGAGTTAGGAGTGTGTTTTGGGCATAACATGCAATAAACCAATCAGAGTCTTATCTCCCATTCCCTTTAAAGGCCAGTTGCGCTTGCACCATGGTGGATTGACTATTTAGATGGCGACATTTGCAAGAGCAAAGACTGAACTTTTCTCCAGAGAGGAAACGGATCTGCTTGAAAAATACTGCATCATTGACTTTAGATTAGGTTTTAGTTGGTCAATGGCGCAATTGTTTTCAGTTGCCTCAAAATAGCAATGCGCCAACAATGCGCCTGAACACACTTCGTTTTCAGACCAGCATACCCATGGGCGAACAGATGGATGCAAGTGCCTTTTCTATTTAAACAACGTGGCGCTGGATGTGAAAATGATAACTGCGTCAGGCTGAAACTAGCAAAAAATACTTGCGGCGCGCCTAGCATCACATTGCGCCAGGTGTATGATAGGTCCCTAAGTCTCTCTGTACCCCTCCTTTCTGTGATCCTACTCTGCTCTGATTGGTCAGATGGCCCAGTCTATTGTGATTGGTCTACCAGAAACGATACACCCATTGCACAGTTCTGTATTTTGAATGCTCAGTAGAAAATATAAACATCTATTATTTGTCATACTTACATTTTGAGATTCAGTGGTGCCAGCTGGTCCAAATAAACTGGGCCGAGCCATCTTTCAAGAGCAGTCCCAAACTTCCCGAGATTAGAGAAGTAGTCGTCAGTAAAATGACATGTTTGAATGTATTTCATGTTGTTTGTGGCTGGCCAACATAGAACATAAGCGCGTATTAAACCACAGTCACACTAGACTTTGAGCGTGCAAAATTTCTTCGTAGGCCGCAACGGTCGTGATATGACCTCACGCTCTGCAACATCTTTTTAAAAACTTAAATTCAACACATAACAATTAATAGTACAATAGTAAAATGTAAAAACATACAATCTACTCCACTTTCCTGCAGCGCTGAAGTTTTAAATGCATGTTCTTTTATTTTATTATTATTATTATTAGATGTATCGATCTGCTGTTGGCCACACAGGTTTAAGTGATGCAAATTCGCAGGTCAGAGTTTACGAAGCTTGAACTTTGGAACGCAGCAAAATGAGAAACTTTTCGCACAAGCTTGCGTTTCCGATCTGACGCATTCTCATGCGTATGAATGGAAGTCAATGGAACGAAAAGTGCAGTGTGACCGCCCTTTTACACAAATGCAAAATGATGCAAATAGTAAATGATACCCTGTGACGCGTAGCTGTCACAGAAATGGGATTCGAATTACTAACAACTCATTTATGCTGTTCGGAATCAATTCTTTCTTTTGGGAGACAGTAACATTATCGTGCACTTTCGGCTTTGCAACTTTGCAGATCTTTTGCATTCACATACAGCTACGTTACACACTGCATGAAAGGCAGTATTCGAAATGGCATAATAGTTGCATTATGTAAAGTTTTTTTAACCTGGAATTTATTTATAGTCATGTTATTTAATGCATTTTAGTGCAAAAGAAATTCTACAATTTTGTTTTTAAGGCCAGCATAAAATGGAAGTTCTCCCTCTTTGTAAATGCATGTAATTCATCTTATTGTAAACGAGTTATCCATGCATGTTTTGATTTTTTTTTTTACCTCATTATTTGCCTCTTTCTAAAAATCAACTGCATTTATGCATTCAGATCTGCCTCCATCTGATTCTTTTTCAATAATCCGTTTCCCTCAGATGTACATCAAAATATGGAAGAAAAGATCTGTCACTACTTCAGTCAAATCATGACTTTACCATTGGTTTAACTGCCTTTTGACGTGACAGCATTTCATTTCAAATTAAAGTGATTTAAGGTTATGGTTAGTAACACTCTATTGGTTTAAATATTGGTACTGTGCAGACTGTAACCACATAATTAATATTAGGAGTAATATTTAAGAATCAGCCTTTGAAAACCCCATATTTGATAACCACATCATGAATTTTGTTCTCCTGTGGTGATCCCTCAATGTCTATGGTGATTATGGCCCTGGTACTTTTGGTTTGAAGTGGGGAGAATGTAATTTATTCAGGTCACCTTTTCAAGTGGCTATAAAAATAAAAATGCTCTTCATTTTTTCTGGGACAAAATCATACTGTTTCCAGAGAATGACTGGGGAATACATTTTCATTCCAGGGCCATAGTAAGAAATTCTGGGACCTTTTTTGCTCCAAGAAATTATGTATATGTTAATGGATATGGTCTTGGCATACTAGATCTTCTATGCACACTGCTACTGCAGAGCAAGTATGAACTCGCTAATGCCAATAGATACACAGACACACTGCTGTAAGCATGTAAGATATGCTGCTGCTGTATGAATAGGCATACATAAATCTCGTCGCAGATCTAGACAGGTGGAGCTGGGGAAGGTGGAGTTTTTCTTATTTAAATCTCATTGGCTGCAGAATCACCAGAAGCCAATCAGCTTGTGCCAGCTGCATGTAAAGGACCAGCCAGTGCCATCTGGAGTTTGAAGTATCTATCTATCTATCTATCTTATACACACACACCTGCATCAACTTATTTCATTTGTCTGTCTACACTACAGGCAGTTGCTCTTTCCACTAGTTTGTCTTCATGCGAGGTGACAGAGTGGATATTTTTCTGTGCCAATACAGTGCTGCAAACATTTTGAATAGTAATTATCTCAGTCTGTGAGAACAAGTATGAACGTGATATAAAAATCTGTTGCCGTCTTACTGCTTGGGGAGAGAGTGAACAAGGAGCAAGTTGCCTTGGCAACCAAAAAGACTTGTATGCTCATTCAAAGCGGCAAATTAGATTTTTGTGGCCAACTGGGTTCGTTTGCACAGACTTTACCAGCTGATGAGCTTCTATTACTGCTTGTTCAATATCTTTTGAGATGTCAAAAGGAAATCCAATACAGAAGCCCTGTGACTTTGTGTGGACTGAATAGAGAAAGACAGAGAATGTTCTATATTTGTCAAGCTTGATAATCTTGTATCCACTTTCATCTGTTCACAGGCTCCGATGGATTGAACAATAAGAGCCGAATCCACAAATGATGTCCACACAAAGGAGCGTGCAATAATTTACATGATCATAGGGAATCCTGTTAATGCTTTGGTATACAAATGAAGCCTGCTATGTTTTAGGTTATATAAGGTGACACTTCTCTATTTGCTTTGAACTCATGCTAAATTGCTTAATTATGCTTGATTTGTCCAAAAGGGAGCCATTTGACATCATGTGTTCTTATGTCTGATTTTATGGCATGGAAGCTTAAAGCCATTGAATGTTTTCAAAGGTCATAATCTGATTAATCACCTTCAGAATTTGATTGACACTCTAATATAAGGATGGAGCTTGTGAGACTTGTTTCTGAAAATTTAATCTGACATATTTCATTCGGATATATCCTCTAGACCGCATTTGCCATGCAATTATGCTTTTTACGAATGCTTCATTGCCTTTCTTTAATATTATATCCTTTCAGCTATGCAAATACTCTGATTCAACAGAGTATGGGGGAATGGGGAATTAAATAATAATTCTGTGATTTTTTTTTTTTTTTTTTTTTTTTTTTACTCAGCCTGTATAAATTTCTTTTGACAGTGGAACATGATAAGAGATGTTTAGCAGAATGTTCAAGCTGCTTTGTTTTTTCAAACAATGAAAGGGAATAATGACCAGGGGTATATATATGTTTTTTTTTTTTTTTTTAATATTATCATTATTATTTTTGTGTGTGTTCCAATGAAACCATAATGGCATACAGGTTTAGAACAAGTAAAAATAAATAGGGACAAATTTTGTTCATTAACTATTCCTTAGTTTTTTCCATGATAATTTTTGTTTGTATGCATGTCCCTCAGCTGTTTTGTTTTGTTTTGTTTTGCACCAGCATAAATGTGGAGGGGAAAAAACTTTCTTAAAGAGGCAGACCAAGCTGGTAAATTGTCAAATGTAGACAGCTGTTTCACTTTGCTATAGCATAGTCTAAAATAATAATAATATATTTTACCTTGTCACACAATAGCAAAGTAAAAAATAACTTCAATAATGCAACACTCTTAAAAGACACTGCATAAAGTGATCTTGTGATGGCACTGATTTATAATATGTCGCCATCTTGTGGCATAATATATTTTGGTACCTCTGAGGTCAGATGACAAGCTTAACAAAGGTACAAATACTGACAAAAAGGCTACTAGATTTAAACTCGATAATTTCCATTCTAAATCCAGTGGTTATTCCCCATGGACGCCCTATACTGAAATGAAACATGAATATGTGGATGCGCTTCAAGAGTTACATATCTGTTGCTAATATTATTATTAATAACACTGTTAATATTGTGAGTGATATAGACACATGGTCATCCACTAATGAGGGGCCACAGGGGACATATTTGTTACATTTCCCCTCATCAGTGTCACCATGGTTCCTTTCTGTTGTTGCTTGGCAACCGTTTCATCCTGCAATTGAAGCAAACATCAAAGTCTCCATGATTTAAAATCATCCAATTACACAATGGGATCATTTGAGATGAAATATTATGTGATATTTTTTAATTATTCAATTTAATTATCACAATTAATCTATCGTAATCAAAAGTAATCACACTCAGATGATCCTTCAAATAGCCAGGACATTTCGCCCTTTCAAAAATGTCCCACGGTCACCATAGTTGCCTACAATAGAGAGGAGTCTGGGATGAGCTGTAACAATGTCATTTTAACCACTCAGAAATGACCTACAGGGGTAGAATAAAAATCATACAGGACTACCACCCTCTTGAGATGGCAGCAGAGGTTATATGTCTCTGTTTAGAAGCATAAAAGATTTACAGGAGAAATGGAAGTAAACCATCATGTCTGGCTTATTAATTTGGTGTGTGATGATGTTAAATGATCTATAAATGACTGCTATCATAATCAGCAGGTTATCTTGTTTAATTGTAATTTTAAATAATATAGTGCTGGGTTGTAACTGATTACATGCAATCTGAATTATCTCATTCGATTCCAATTTAAGTATTTAGATTATATTACATTTTAAAATGCTCATAATCAGATTACAGTAATTTTTTTGTCGATTACATGATTACAAATTATTCACACGACAACAATTTTTTTTTTTTTTTGTTCATTTGATGCCAGGATTCCCAAACGTTTTGTCAGTAAAACCCCTTTGACCTAAATTACTTAAAGTCTCTCTGAGATTAAAAGTTAATATTTCAATAATTTTACAACATATTTGTGTATTCTCCGGTGTCGGTAAATGGTCATATATTTTATTCTCTTTTATTCTCTTTTGAGAAGTTATGCCAAAAGTACTCTAAAAGTAATCCAAAAGTAGTCAGAAAACATTACCTAAAATTACTGATCTTGATTACATTACTGACTACTATTTTTAACATTTTTTATTTGTAATTTGTACTCAGTAACAGACTGCAATTTATAAGTAATCTACTCAGCTCTGATTATATAACACAAGCTTTTCATCTACACATAAATAAATATACTAGAAATATCATCACTGAGCAGACAGGCAAGCTTCTAAAACCTTCTACTGTACTTCTGGACAAATTGAACAAATTATCCAGGCCTGTAATTTAAACAGTTGTGAGAGTTTAAATTGAAATCCCATGTTTTATGTATTTTTATTTAATATTTATTATTTTATTCTAAAAAAAATTTTTTAATAGAAATGGCTTTGGTTTAACGATTATTTTAATATCATTTAATTATTTATTTTAAATTATAGAGATCGTTATACTGAGGTGCTGTTCACCTTGTGTCCGGTAGGTGGCGGTATGTCTGCTGGTACTCATCTACATACAGCAACACAGAAGAAGACGAGGAAGCCCTTTTATTTACTTGTGTTGTCATCTAAGAACTTCGGTTGTTTTGTTTATTTCAAGTATTAAATATTACACCTGAATCGCGACAGAATCCGTTGTAAGGCTGAGAGAGCGGTTTGTATTCCTCTGTTACTGAGAGCAGTGGATAGCAGATAATAATTCATGGCAGAAGGCAGCAGCAATCTGAGCAATGCTCCTCCAGGAGACCAGCAGCTCATCGCGCTCATAGTGCAGCATCTGAAGAACAGAGGCCTGTTTGATGAGTTCAGACGAGACTGTCTGGCAGACGTGGACACGAAGGTGAGATCTAGGTGTACATATAAACAACCGAGGCTGCGTCTCAAAACCTGGTGAGCTGCCTACATATACAGCATTTCTGGGCATCTTATGCGCTTCTGATTCAGTTCTGAACGCTCGAACACGCCCATAAAGGGTCTAATTTGACTTTACCTGTCTATTTAGGCAACTTGCTCGGTTTATCTATCTATCTATCTGTCTGTCTGTGTTTGTCTGTCAGTCTCATCTATCTATCTGTCCATCATCTTTCTGTCATTTCTGTCTGTTCTTTTGTCTGTCTGTCATTTCAAATCTATCTTATTTCAAGTGACATGAATTCATCTCTTGCTAGCCAGCTTATCAAAATCTCAGACAGAAGGTGGACAACTTTGTGTCCAGTCATCTCAGTACTCAAGAATGGAATCCATCCATCAACAAGAACCAAGTGAGGAATAACTTGAGACAAAGCGTAGTTCAGTATGTATCAACTCAGTTGTTTTTGTATACTTTATTGTGTTGTGCAGTTCTGTACTGTAAATTTGAAATGTATTGAATTTATGCACTGGGCCTTTTTGGCGCAATGTGAAATTTGTGATATATTAGAGAGCTCATGTAGCTAATGCAGCACATGAGAGAATTCAGTTTAAATTTTTATTGGAAACATTTGCTTATTCTCACAGGTCAGGGATGTTGGAATCAGGGGTGGACCGTATCATCACTCAGGTGGTGGACCCTAAACTCAACCATATCTTCAGGCCACACATCGAAAACGCCATTCATGATTTCCTAGCCTCAGAGAATAAAGAAGAGGGCGCATCAAATTCAGCCCCTGATGCTGAACAACAGGAAACAACTAGCAACACTGCAGCCAAAACACAATGAGGTACAAGAAATGTTGAAATAAAATGCTTATGTCATCTCATATAGTAGTGGAATCAAACAAAAAATAGGTGCACCCCTAATATTGAAAGTTGTGGTTGAGGGCGACATGACAAAAACAAAATGTTTTTCCTGCACATGTAATACTATGTCATTTTCCAGGATACAAGGATTAACTTTTTGCTGTCACATGAAGATCACCAAAAGTTGTCCTTCCGTGCCTGGCTACAGTGGATGAACGGTTGCTGAGCACTGGAATATTGGAAGTTTGCACTAATTTAAGGTGGTTGGATTGATTTTTGATGTGTTTAGCATGTTACATAAAAGTAGGTTGTCCAGCCCATGCTTTTTAAGTCTGGTTTAGTTCTTTCAGCACTAAAGAACAATTAAAGCTGATTTGTCCAGATTAAAATAAATGCATCTCCAAATAGCATTAATATGAGGTACATCATTTTCATTTGGTCTGAAGCCAAACTGAAATGATCCTTTTTACACAGCTGGATTTGTGAAATGCTTCTCATTTTTTTTCTTGCGATATTCTAATGGGACTCAGAGCAGCGTTTCTACAATAAATGTAACTTTTTAACAAAAGCCAAGTTGTTTGCATCATTTCTGGTATTGTATAACCTCCGAGTTACTGCAAGAGGTTACGGTTTGTTGTGGGAAACATGCTACATAACGACATACTTCTGGACTCCTTTTAGCAATGGTATTTTTGACAGGAGGTCTTCACCAGCATTTTTATGATTCCATCTGGACATTAACTGGAGCGAGTACCCTCAAGAGTTCACCACGTTCCATACAATGCAGATACAGTGTTACATGATTGAAACCATTTGGGACTAAAAGCTTGTCGACCCCGAGGCTGCATTTAAAATCTCCAGCGTCCTCATGGCATGAACTTCCAGAGAAGAGCATTTTGGTAATAGAAGAGCCTCTGGAGAGGTGTCATGTCCCGGCTTGGGACAAAGGTCGACTGCTCCAGCTTGTTTCTGTCTTTCAGCACCTCTGCTCTGCGAATGTGGTGTACAGTCAGATGCTCGGTCGGATTGCTAAAGAGCTTTGGTCACGTGTCTTTTGACATTCGCTGCTTGTTGCAGTAAAACTCTTTGCAGTAGGCGGTGGATTCATATTTGTGAGGCACTGTTCTACAGTTGTGCAGCTGCAGATATTCAAATCTAGTTACGATTCTGTTGTAAATATGGTTGGTAATGGGATGCACAATACGTTGTTGGTAATGTCACATCCACAGACTCTGGATTCCCAATCGCTGTGCTCGATAGCAAAATGTTCTCCATAATAGCCCAGGTGCAAGCTCATATTTCCAGCGCTGGTCTTGGCAGTGTTACTGCCGACACTGTCCTGAACCCAGCGTCCACTCATGCCTATTAAGATGCTTTGCTGTAGTTCCTCCCCATCTGATGAAACCTGATCCTGCTCTCATTTGAAAGCCACAACGGGAATTGAGGGACTGTGCCGAGCTGTCAGCAAGCTCCTAGTGGAGCCTACCGACCTTCCAAACCCATGTGTTCACCTTTACATTTTTGAGGAGTGTAAGATTAAGGCCAGTAGGGGGTGTGGTTTTCCTGTGTTTCATGATGTTCTTTAAGGAGGCAGTTTACTGAAAAATTAAAAATAAAAGTCATTATTTATTTGCCTTTGTTTATAACATGGATGGTGAATTTTTGAAGCATATTCTGGCTGCTTTTTTCCATACAATGAAAGTGAATGGAGTCTGGGGCTGACAAGTTCCAAAATGACAGAAAGCACCGTAAAAATGGCCCGTGTACTTCATTTCATGCCTTACGAAGTCATACAATAGTTTTATGTGATAAACAAAATAAAAATTGACTTTGTTATTAACTGAAAATCATCCCCTCCAAAGCGGAGGCCTGCAAAAATGTAACATTGACAACACCTCTGTTGCAAAACACCATTTGTTCTTGCTTGTTCATTGTCGTATTTGGTTTGAGAATTGTGGCATAGGCTACCTAAATTTGATTATTTCAAAAAAGCTCTTGTATAGCATACAAGTCATATGGTATATACTTCAGTGGTGCTTTTTTTTTTTTTGGAGCTTTACAAACCCATTTCCCTTCATGTTTATTGTATGGAAAGAATTTCCAGAATATTCATCAAAAATTACACCTATAAGAAAGAAAGTCGATGGGTCTGGAACAACATGAGGGTGAGTAAATGATGACAAAATTCTCTTTACTTTTAAGTATTACTTTTTTTTCCTAAGACTAAACTGGTTTTAGAGTAACATCAGATATTATTTTATTATTACACCCCACCTGAAAATGTGTAATTGTTGTATTAGTTTATCATTTTACCCTTTCTATTGTACACCCAAATGTACAAGGGGTTATAAGGACGAATTTTGAAGATCCAGCTATGTTAGCAGCTCTTGTGTTATTCCAAGAATTACGTGTAGATTACTGTGCAGATGAATTACGGTCTCCAATTTCAACCCCCAATTAGCTCTCAAAGTGTCGAAAGAAGTTGTCCAATGTTGAAAACTTGCACTGTGTGAGGAAACAAGTGACACAGCACTTTTGGCCTCGGATATGCGGCAGTTAAATCCTGCTGCCCTTGGAGAGGGTCGGTAATGTAGTGTGAAATTGTATGTTTAGGGCATCGGTTGGGGGGACGTCTCAGCTGACATTGCATTTGTCTTCTGGACATTATAAATCACCAGAGTAATTACCGAGTGGGGACGAGAGGGAGAAAATCCAACCGCCCATCCACCCCCAGCCTCTCCCGAAACACAGCTGCTGGTCGCTCTCGAGTTGGCCTTCCAAAGCTCAAGCCACAACAATGAAATCCCCATTCCTCAAAAAGTCCTGCTGCATCTGTTGAGTTTAATTGCACTTCAAATTTTCTCACCC
>JAFVLL020035837.1:0-17922 GCA_021397915.2 Tor tambroides | reverse complement strand
AAAAGGACACTCTAAAATGTGCAGTTTTACTGTATTTGGGGTGGGGGGGTGGGGGTCCGGGGGAGTCTGAAAACCATCTTTAGTGTCACTTTTGATCAATTTAATGTATCATTACTCAATAAAAATATTAATTTCATTCAAAAAAGAACATTATACAGACCCCAAACATTTAAATGGTAGTGTATAATATAAAAACTCTATTAAAAAACTACGTAGAAATATTATTAGATTACAGGACTGATCAAATAGTCTGAGAAGTGTTACAGCAGCTTGTATGTAATTCAAAAGACATGAAAATACTGGTATCAATTAATAGAACCAAATAGTAGAATAAAAGATGAAAGAGCACATATAATATGATGAGCATGTGGCAAGGTTCACAGAGCGGCTGTGTCATGTCCCTTTGACTTCTGTCCTGCATGTTCCCATAGTGCAGTAAATGATCAGCTGTCAGCACTCTGAGTGCATGCTAAATCTGTCCTCTAATGTACCGCCGGTGCATGTCACCACCGAGATGAGACCCCTAATCCACCCTTTTAATAATTTATGTACATATTTATTTATTATAAATAGAATTATGTCTCTGAGGCCCGCTCTGTCTGCCACTTTTAATTGACCAGTTATGTCCTTTTTGATTTAAACCTCCGCAGCAGCGAGTTTGAAGTTAATCCCTAACTGAGATTTCAATCTGAGTGAAAACAAAAGGATTCAAGTTCATTTAAGTTGAATTAATTTAAAGTTAATTTCGATTTATCGTAAAATTAAAGCTTAAAATGAGGGATTGACGTGAACCTGATTATTTTAGTTATTAGATAAATCATGGCTTAATCTAGGTTCAGATCAATCTTTATTGGTGCAGGCCACCCTAAGAGTAGTTTGGTAGGCTATATACCAAAATGCTCCATTAAAACTTGAAATGACCGAACATGTTGAAAAAATGACTTTAATTGTTAAAGCTCCACGAGTGAAAAATGCCCAGCAGCAAATATTTCTTTGAACTTTTTTTAATAGAAATGATGTGTCTCTTCAATGCTTACTCAAGTTCTAACAGTGATTTCAAAATAGCAGGTCAATTATCTGTTCACATCAAGAACAAAAGGAATATCTGATGGACTGGACGAAAAACAAATTAACGCTGGTACAATGGATACCTCTAATGATGCCCAAACACCTTTAGCTGTTGTGCTATGTCTCATTTCACCATTAAACATTAAAAAACATCAACTATGAAATGTTTGGAGTGATACATTTTTTTCTGACAGCATTTATAAAGCTTTTTTATGTGTGCAATGTGTGCACTGATCGCAGCTCAAAGATCAATTTTGATTCATTATTGAACATTTTTTTTAAATTTTGATTACTCTCTGCAGCCTTAAGGTCCTTGCACACTGAGTCCGAAACTCTCATCCAAAATTTTCACACGTTAAAAAATAAATATGACCTCACGTTGTGTCAAACATGTTTACACAGTGCCTCCGAAACTTTTGTCTGTCATAAAAAAAATTGGATCAGGTTCAATTTTCTGCATTTTTCACACCCATAGTAAGTATTTTGAGAGGTGTTTGTGCGAGAAAAATTTGTTGGGATGATGAATACGAAAAAACGCATACAAATATTTTGGACTCGGTGTGCAAGGACCTTTCCTTTGTTTAACGTTTTTGAAAATCCTAAATCTTTTAATATACAGGTTTAAAGGAAAAACATTACAGATTTCATTGATCTCAGGCATTCGGACCCTGTGTATTAACTTAACACTGCTTTTGTGTCTGTGCTTGAGTTTTAGCACTAAATATCTTATTTTGATTTTTTTTAATTACATTGTTATATCATGTTGATGTTTATAGGCTTGATTTATGGGCAATATATCTGCATTTCTTATCGTTATCTTCTTGTTTTGCAGGAGATGATTATTGACAAAGTGAACGGCCAGCCCGTCCCGCGATACCTCATCTATGACATCATTAAATTTAGCGTGAGTGCCTTTCAGTAACAAAAACACACTCCTGTTTGTTCTTTATTTAATTAAGAATTACTTTTACCATTAACACATGCTAAATTACCATGAGGTGTTTCAGCCAACATTTAAAACCATGCCATCATTTATTATCCATCCTATCTCTCCAGATCTCTGTGACTATCTTTTGTGAATCACAAAAGGAAAGGTTTAGTGTCAGATACTATCAATTCCAGAAAGAACAAAAAAGAACCATAAAAATATAATAAAAGTAGCTCGTATGACTATTTTACTCCCTTTTCGACTCATCTTCCCATTCGTTGCAGCTCTCAGATTTAACTCACGGATGTTACAGAAAAAAGACACCTTTAGACACAGCAGGCTTGAATTTATTAATAATCTTCCACTATATAATCTTCCTCTGTGCTGAATATTAATTGTTTTTCTTCAGAATGTGTGGAATATAGCACATAAATCAGGTGCATATTTTGCCCTTTCTAAAGCTTGTCTATATAAGTCACTATCCAAGTTCTGCAGAAATATTCTACATTTCTATTTTTGTTTATGCACAGAAAAAAAGTAAGTCATATAGGTCCCATTTTACCTCAATAATTCAACATATTTTCTTGTGCAAGGTGATATATATATATATATATATACAGTGCCTTGCAGAAGTATTCAAACCCCTTCATTTTTTTCACGTTTTGTTATGTTGCAGCCTTATGTTAAACTGCATTAAATTACTTTTTTTCCCACATCAATCTACACTCCATACACCATAATGGCAACGCAAAAACAGAACTGTCACAGCTTTGTAAATTTATAAAAAAATAAAACATCTGAAATAAGTATGTTGCATAAGTATTCAAACCCTTAACTCAGTACTTAGCTGAAGCACCTTTATAGCCTCAGGTCTTTTTTGTTTGATGCGACAAGCTTTGCTCATCAGCATTTGGCAATTATCTGCCATTCTTCTCCTCACCTGTTCACCTCTCAAGCTCTGTCGGGTTGGATGGGGGCAGATGCACATTTTCAGGTTTCTCCAGAAATATTTGATTGGGTTCAAGGCCAGGCTGTGGCTGGAGCCCTCAAGAAATTCACAGAGTTGTCTATGTCTACTCTTGCTGTGTTTAGGGTCATTGTCCTGTTGGAAGGTGAGCCTCTGCCCCAGTCTGAGGTTCTGAATGCTCTGGGACTGGGTTTTCATTAAGAGCTATCTCTATATTTTGGTGCATTGAGCTTGTCTTCTATTCTGATGAGTCCCTCCAAGTCCCTGCCAGCTGAAAAACAGCCCCACAGCATGAGGCTGCTACCAGCACACTTTACTTTTGGGATGGTACTCTGCAGGTGATGAGCAGAGCTGGTTTCCTTCAAACATGATGCTTAGAATTGAGGTTTATCAGACCAGAGAATCTTGTTTCTCAGAGTCTGAGGGTCCTTTAGGTGTTTTTGTGGGTCTTCTCTGAGGAGAAGATTGAGTCTGGCCACACTGACATAAAGCCCAGATCGGTGGAGTGTTGCAGTGATGTTTGTCCTTCTGTAGGTTTCTCCCATCTGCATATATGATCATGGAGCTCAACTAGAGTGACCATCAGCTTCTTGGTCACCAGTCTAGACAAGGCCCTTCTCCATCAGTTGCTCAGTTTGGCCAGGAGGCCAGCTCTAGGAAGAGTCCTGGTTGTTTCAAACATCTTCCATTATGGATAATGAAGGTGTGGTGGGAGGAGCAAACGACAGACACAGTGGGTGTGGCGTCAGGCCTCGGAGAGGCTTTTATTGAACAGAAATAATCAAAATAAACGTGTCCAAAGGGGATAAAGTGTCCAAAATAAACATGGGTTCTGGTGTCTTTGTCGTGCTGCGGGGTTTGTGAAGGAGGGGCAGTGTTCAAGGAAGGAAGGGTCCAGGTAAGGGGCGGAGTCCGGCGGCCGCACGCGATCCCCTCTCGGGTGCGAGAGGGGGCGGCTTCGTTTAGTGGCTTCGTCCTCCTTTGGCCCGCGGCGCCTTCTGGGGTTATACGACCCGGCATCCTGGCCCGTCAGCCGTCTCGCGGGTGCGGTACTCGTCCGGACTGCGGGTCCGGCAGCTCTCGACATCGGCGGCACTCGTTCCCTCTCGCTCCCTTCCTGGACCCACGAGGACACCAACGTGCATGCACGGGAAAGAGACCGGTCTCCCGAGGAGAGGCGCGCTCGGCATATAACACGCCACCAGACCTGGCTGTTTTCAGCGCCCCCTCCTCTCTCTCACACACCCACTCCCGTCGGGACCCTGGTGAAGGGCGGCGAATAAGGGACGGGGTGGTGATGATAATAAGGGGGGAGGCAGCCAACTCGTCACAAAGGCTACATGGTTCTGTGAACCTTCAATGCAGCAGAATTTTTTCTGAACTCTTCCTCAGATGTGTGGCTTGACGCAAAGCTGTTTCTGAGCTCTACAGGCAGTTCTTTTGACCTTAGGGCTTGGTTTTTCATCTGATATGCATTTTCAGTTAGACCTTTTATTAAGATGTGTGTGCCGTTCCAAATCATACCCATTCAACTGAATTTGACACAAGTTAGCTTGTGTTAACAAGTTAACTTCACTCTGTAGTAACATCTACAAGCAATATGAATGCTCCTGAGCTAAATGTTACTGTCCCAGATAAGGGTTTGAATACTTATGCAATGGAATCATTTATGTTTTTTAATAAGTTTTCAAAGATGTTGAAAACCTGTTATTTGCTTTGTCATTATGGTGTGTGGAGTGTAGATTGTTGTGGAAAAAAAAGTAATTTAAAGCGGTTTAACATAAGGCTGCAACATAAAACATAAAAAAAAATGAAGGGGTTTGAATACTTCTGCAAGGCACTGTGTGTGTGTGTGTGTGTGTGTGTGTGTATATATTGTGGCGGGAGGAGCAAACGACAGACACAGTGGGTGTGGCGTCAGGCCTCGGAGAGGCTTTTATTAAACAGAAATATTAAAATAAAGTGTCCAAAGGGGGAAAAGTGTCCAAAATAAACGGGGGATCTGGTGTCCTCGGATTAGTGAAGGAGGGGCAGTGTTCAGAAGGGAAGGGTCCAGGGAAGAGGCGGAGTCCGGCGGCCGCACGCGCTCCCCAACGTGGTCCGGGGCATGAGGGAGCGGCGGCTTCTTCTGCCTCCGCAACGTCCTCTTCTTCCCGGTACTTCTCGCAGAGATGGGTGGACCCGGCATCCTGGCCTGTCCAGCCACATAACGGGTGCGGTCCCTCCAGGATCACAGGGTTGACGGCTCGCGGCTTTGGCGGCATGGGGTTCCCTCTACGCACCCTTCCTGGACCCACGAGGACACCAGCGTGCATGCACGGGGAAGAGACCGGTCTCTCGAGGAGAGGCGCACTCGGCATTTAAACGGCGGCGGTGATGAGGCCCTATTCGATTCAGGTGTGCCTCATCACACGCCGCCAGACCGGACTAGTTTCAGCGCCCCTCCTCTCACACGCCCGGTGAAGCCTGGTGAAGGGCGGCGAATAAGGGGCGGGGTGGTGATGATATTAAGGGGGGAGGCAGCCAACTCGTCACAATATATATATATATATATATATGGGGGAGGCAGCCAACTCGTCACAATATATATATATATATATATATATATATATATAAACTGCTTGGTGACGTCATCCAAAATAGAAATCAGTTGTTTTTTTTAACATGCAGTATTGAATGATTCACAATAAGGAATGTGTATTAGGACAAAATATGGTCAGCTTTGATTTCATGTTGATTGGATGCTAATAAATTATGTTGTTAAGCTCATTTTTAAGTCATAAATCACATCCATCTTAGTTTTGAGAGGAATGAGTATATCTTTGAATTTTCTTGCATCATTTTCTGCTCCTTGAAGTGCGGTATTCATCAAATAAATCCAGGCAATCACATAGTACACAGTCTGCATTTGAGACAGGACGCTTGGATTTGTCTTGCTTGGTTACCATACTGAAAGGAACATTTTTTCCAAAATGCAGCTCTGATCCGTCATTTTTAAGATTGATGCCACAGGCAAGCAGTGTTTAAATATAGACGGCTTATTAATTGAGCTTGTCCAGTGATGTGTCGAAAGACTGATATTCAGTTCAGTTATAGTGCTCGCATATGCACTTTAGATGTGTCTTCAGCTGTATTTATGACATTTTTATTTAAAATATGAGCATATTAGAGACTAATGCAGATATGTTTCCTAAAATACTGTTTTGTGGAGCACAGCTGGAGTTCTCATTTACAAACAGCATGTGGGAGATCCTTGAGTTTGCTGTGTTTAGCTGCTCTCAGCGTTGGTAATGCGGCCCGTCCTTGTTCTGAGTGTGTTGTTGTGAATCGATTTGTAAACTAGAAGTGACCCGTGTCCCTCCACATGCACTTCTCTTACTCTTCTTATGCAAAAAAAAAAAAAAATTTAATGAGCAAAATACCATTTCAGCCTTTTTGAGTTTCAAACATTAAAAATAGATGATGGTTATTTGTCCATTTATATACACTACCTTTCAAAAGTTTGGGGTCAGAAATTTTTATTTATTTTTTTAATATGTATGTATAGGCAGTCAAACCAAAAATTATTCAGAAAGCAGATGTAGTTTTTTATTTTTTTATTTTTTTATTTTTTTTTTTACCAGTGGGTGCAGGACACTATAGTTCATTTATGAAAGTGAGGATAGCAAAATAAAATAAATTGTGACTTTATACACAAAAATTCTTCATACAGTGGACTACCAGTAAAATTGATTTAAAAAAATGTAGGCTAAAAAAAAAATTAGATTTGACACTTTGACCTTACCATGTTTTGTTACATCAGAATCAGAATCAGAATCAGAATGAGCTTTATTGGCCAAGTATGTTTGCACATACGAGGAATTTGTTATAGTGACAGAAGCTTTACAGCGCAACAGAAAGACAGCAACAGGACAGGACACAGATAATAAAAGAATAGTAAACAAATATACAAATAGGCAATGTACAAAACAGCAAAACACAATATATATAATATAGACAATTATGTGTGTGCAGGTCTGATATGTGCAAATATGTGCAAATATATTAGACAAATATGTGTACAGGTCTGATATGTTATCTGAAATTATCAAGATGAATTTGTTCTGACACAGTTTATTTCTTGAGTTCTTGTGATATTTTATTACCATTTTCTAAACTATAGCAAATAAACTGTGATAATGTGAGAAATGTTGAAGATGTCTGAATAAATTTTGGTTTGACTATATATAAAAAATGTTTTATAAAGAAGTCTCTTCTGCTCACCAAGGCTGCGTTTATTATCAAAAGTACAGTCAAAACAGTTCTACTGTAGAATATTATTACAATTTAAAATGACTGTTTTCTATTTGATTCTATTTAAAAATGTAATTTATTGCTGTGATCAAAGCTGAATTTTCAGCATCATTACTCCAGTCTACAATGTCACATGATCTTCAGAAATCATCCTAATATGCTGATTTGTTGCTCAAGAAACTCTTCTGCTTATTATCCGTGTTGAAAACAGTTGTGATGTGTCCTGTTTTTTGTGGAAAATCTGATACCTTTTTTAGGATTATTTGATGAATAGAAAGTTCAAAGAACATCATTTTTTGAATCAGAAATCTTTAGTAATATTATAAATGTCTTTGCTGGCACTTTCGATCACAATAATGCATCCTTGCTGAATGTATCCTTGATCAGTGTTTATACATTTCACATATTTGCTAAACTAGAATTATTATTAAAATACAAAAAAAAAAATCTATGCTGTTTTAATCTGAGTAAAAATAGACTAAATTGAATCCAAATGATCAGATAAAGGACTTTTTTTTTTTTTTGTCAAAACCCTTACTAAAGCCAGAAACTGCAAAAACACACCTGCTACAGTGAGTACATAGCAATGTTCTGTGACCATTCTAAACACTGTGGCATTGTGGCGGCAACTTTGGCACAGTCAAGCACCACTTAAGTGTTCTTGTAAATGTACAAATATTTCTTGGATAATATAGCATTTAAAGAGAACAGTTTCTGTAATGTGAAGAGTTAAGCTTGTGTTCTTGGACCTGCATGGCATATGGTATAAAAACAAAGGATTGTCACTTTACTCTTTCCTTGGCCAAGACTTCCTGTAGGTCCCATGAAGCCCCCTGCTGTTTTCTGGCCTGTTGTAGATCTGTCCTGTTGGGCTTGGCAGGCACTGCCTCACCACTGCTTCCTCGTGAATCAGTGTCTCCAAAATGATAGTTGCATCTCGCTTTGCTTTTTCTTTAGGGATATTGCATTTGTTCTCACACATCTTCTTGGTAGTCTTGTAATGTACCAGGTTGCATTGACAGAACTGGCATTTATATGCAGATTTGACTGTCTCTATGACTCTTTTCTGAAACTTAGTGAGCTGCTTCCCTAGACGGCATTTTAAGGCTTCACTGTCATGCGACACAAAGCCTGTTCCGAAAGTTAAGCAACATAATTACGATGCCTTCTGAGTTAGGGGTGTTTTCTCCGAGGAAGGAGAGGAAGCAGCGTTGCCTCAGGAAAATTCAAATGAGAAAATAATTGACACTACAAAAAAACAAATATAAAAAATAAGAAATCAAATAGCATGTAAAGCAGTCATTTTTCAACAGCAGATAAAGTTACAGAGGGAGGCAGCGTCTCATTTTCCTCCCAAGAGCTCATTGCGTTCTCATTGAGGTCCTATAACTGAAGTGACACCTACACTCCGCTGTGATTGGCTGACGGTTCTGTCATTCTGTCGGTGCAGTAATGGCTGCCATGATCTTCTTCGGTAATGGTCTGTAAATCATCCTGAATGGCTCAAACTGAACACATCTGTGGAAATGAATGAAAAACTTAAAACATTAACATCTCACCCACTCAGATATCACTGCTTTCAGTCACATCTGAATCAAAATATATACGTGTTTTAAGAGCACTCAGCTCAGTTCGAATGAAAGTTGCCCTCTGTGCCTGTGGCCCTCATGACACCTGTGTTTCTGAGGATTTCATGACTAATGGTCCAAAAGGATGTGACTATTAATAATAACACTTCTATGGCCTTAAAGGGATAGTTCACCTAAGAATGAACATTCTGTCATCATTTACTCACCCTCAAGTTGCCCCAAACTTTTACGAGTTTCTTTCTTCTCTTGAAGATAAAAGAAACTACTTTGAAGAATGGTGGTGACCAAACAGCTGTTGGTCCCTATTGACTTCCATAGCATTGGGAAAAGAAAAAAAAGACTATGGAAGTCATTGGGGACCATAAACTGTTTGGTCACCACCTTTCTTCAGAATACCTTCTTTTGTGTTAAGAAGAAAGAAACTCATTGTTTTGTAACAACATGAGGGTGAGTAAATGATGACATAATGTTCATTTCTGGGTGAACTGTCCCTTTGTGATGTTGAGATGACTTTTTTTTTCCAATAATTTTCACCTTAATGAATATTATAAATAACATTTTTTTTTTTTTCAAATTAGAAGCACAACTTTTTTCAACATTGATAATAATCAGAAATGTTTCTGGTGCATCAAATCAGCATTTCTGGAGGATTGTGACACTGAAGACTGGAGTAATGATGCTGAAAATTCAGCTTTGCATCATAGAAATAAATCACATTTTAAAATATATTAAATTAGAAAATATATATTTTTTAATTGTAATAATAATTCAGAGAATTACTGTTTTTACTGTATTTTTTGAATATAAATTCATTCATTCACACACATAGTTCACTCATATATTGCACTAGCATGTCCTTTATAAATTCTAAGTGATATGATAGTGCTTTATTTATAGACTTTTGAACTTTTTATAAGATAAGACAGCAGTGAAGTGACAGAAAACATCGGGAGTGGGTTGAGAAAGGACACGGGTCAGATTCAAACAAGAGTCATCTGCACATAAACAACATCATGCAATATGTGCACTACCACTAAAATGTTGATGAGTTTAAAATTATAGCATCATATTAGCCTATAGAAATACTTAAGAGCCATTCAAACTGAATGTTTAAAAACATGAGACGCAGGGAAGTTAAATGGGAAAAAAAAACCTCTCAAGATTTTAACTTGACGTTTCGTTCTAAAAATGTTGAGATGTGAGACATAAGGTGTCCATCTAGTGCTTGTTTACATAGAAAACAATAGGAAAGCAGCGCGGTGGAATACTAAAACGCATTCTGTGTAAATGTCTCAAGACTCATTAAGACATTTTTATATTTTTGAAGGATAGGCCTGTTGATATCTTCTTTTTACTGAAGTATGCTGCTTAATTGATCAAAAATACAGCCAAAGACATTAGTAATGATTATTACTGTTTAAAATCCTCTTTTTATAATCCAGTCTTTCCCTGTGATGGCAAAGCATCATTTGTAGCAGCAGCTACTCCAGTCTCTTAAGGAAACAGTGTATCATCTCACCCTTAAGGAATCATTAAAATATGCTAATTTGATACTGTGGTGCTTAATGTTAGCACAGTTGAGGACGACTGTGCATCACAAGAGGATTTTTTTGAAGAACAGAATTTGTTTGAAGTAGTCATTTGTAATCGGTCTCTGCTTTTAATCAGTTTAATGCCGCCTACTCAGACAGTTTCATAGTGATTCTAAACTTGAACTACAGAATGAATAGGAAATATTGGAATAGAGAAAATAACAGTTTTTTAACAAACAAAAAAAGAAAAACAAAGTAACATTTTACAGCTTTTCGAAACCATTTGCTCATCTTTGTTCATTTAGCGCAAGTACCAATTTGTGCACTTGATAATGAATTTGATGGATTTTCTGGCCTGGTACAAACAATTACTGTTGTGCTTGGTCACTGTTGGAGATGGTAAATTCCAGATGAATTAAGCTACTAAAATATCTCTGATTGCTGCTGCTGATATCACTATAACACAGTGTTCCCAATCTTTAACATAGCATCCTATAGTTGAGATCATCAAACACTGCAGATACTGCTGATTATAGAAAAAAAAAAATGCACATGTTGGACACACACACTGACTCTTTAATATAGTGTTGTTGTGCTGGTTAATTTTATTTAAACGTTGGTGTTACCCATGAGATCACATGCATTACACATGCTGAAGCTTTTTGTTGCTTTATTTATGATATTGGGGTAAAACAAATAGAAATTTACTCTTCACAGGTGACATTTACATAAATATACATAACTGTTAATTGGGAAATATTAATCAAACTACAATACTGACCATAAAATGTGAAAACCAGTTACTGCTCTTTATATTTAAATAGCTCCCTGAAAGTGAAGATTAACACAAGGTTAGGCCTAAAAACAAGTCATTTTAATTACAGGCCTGAGCTGTCGAATTTAATTTCAAATATTTTCCCTGTGTCTGTCCATGACTTGGACCCTTGGTTTTGACTCTGACTCAACCTTCTTCTGGTCTCAGTCTTGACTCAGACTTCACCCTCTTTTGGTCTCGATCTTGACTTGGACTTGACCTTCTTCTGGTCTCTGTCTTGACTCAGACTAGAGACACTTCTGGTTTCTTTTATGACTCAGTCTTGACCATTTTCTGGTCTTGGTCTCGATTAGGACTCAACCTTCCACTGTTCTTGGTCTTGACTCAGACTCGTCCCTTTTCTGATCTCTGTCTTAACTCGGACTTCACCCTCTTTTGTTCTCAATCTTGAATCGAACTAGACTCTCTTCTGGTCTCTGTCTTGACTCAGACTTATCCCTTTTCTGGTCCCGGTCTTGAGCCAGACTTGACCTAATTCTGGTCTCTGTCTTGACTCGGACTAGAGACACTTCTGGGCTCTTTCATGACTTGGTCTTGACCCTCTTCTGGTCTTGGTCTCAATTAGCACTCAACCTTCCACTGTTCTCGGTCTTGACTCAGACTCGTCTCTTTTCTGGTCCCGGTCTTGACCCAGACTTGACTCTCTTCTAGTCTCTGTCTTGTCTTGGACTCGTCCCTTTTCTGGTCTCTGTCTTGACTCAGACTAGCCTCTCTTTTGGTCTCGATCTTGACTCAGACTAGACTCTTCTAGTCTCTGTCTTGTCTTGGACTTGTCCCTCTTTTGGTCTCTGTTTAGACTCGGACTCGTCCCTTTTCTGGTCTCTGTCTTGACTCAGACTAGCCTCTCTTTTGGTCTCGATCTTGACTCAGACTAGCCTCTCTTTTGGTCTCGATCTTGACCCAGACTTGACTCTCTTCTAGTCTCTGTCTTGTCTTGGACTTGTCCCCCTTTTGGTCTTTGTTTAGACTCGGACTCGTCCCTTTTCTGGTCTTGGTCTTGACTCACACTTGACCATCTTCTTGGGTCAGTTGCATAAATATAGTTATGTTTTATGAACTATGGTTTAAGAACTAGTCTTAAAAAATAGTTTGACCAACTATCAGATAAACAAGGGGTATTCAGTCTTGCTTTTCGATTCAAATTAGGCCAATCTACTTTTTTGTAACTGACATTCTGACAAGTTTTTAAGACTAGTCTAAGCAGTCTATGGAACCGGCTACTGGTCTTGATCTTGACTTGGGCTTGACCCATTATTTTACAGACCTATTTAGAAAGCAAAGCACAGTATACAGCGTTTATGAATATCTAATGTACTGGCTACTGAGCACTTCAGCACCCCTTGATGTTTTGGACTGGACTAGAGTCTTCCAACACCTTCCACCTTCTTAAATTGAGAATTTTACCCACATGGATCTTATTGGACAGCTAGCAAGGCAGAGATATAGCATCAGATTTGGCCGTGATTTGCCATCTGGCATCTAATCTTGTAAAGCTCAGGGATGCGGTCCATTCTGGTGTTCAAACACGACGTCTTTGCCTGCAAACACACTACATGGCACTGAACACCCCTCATCCTACTGTATGTTAAGGGCTTTAGAAGAAGAAATTTAGGAAAAGCTGATTTGGGAGGCGCAGATGTCTGAAAATAGCAGTGGGGTCTCTTGTGGTAAGTGCGCTCAAAATGCGCCAAGGCCCCGGGGGCCCAAGCGGTCCGCTTGTACTGTGAAGGCCCTGGTGCTCTGCTTCATTTGGCTTGGGCCATGCAACATGAGGCTTTAGCAACTCCCAGCAGAACCGAACGAAAAGCACTTATTTTAAAATACTCAAGCACTTCGTGTTGTCTTTGTGATGTAGGCTCAAGGTTTCCTACCGGTTCTTACATTCTTCTCCTGTAGTGATGATTTGCGGCCTCTGGGATGTAGAAGAAATGAAAGTTGGTAGTCCTGTCTTTTATTTTTCATTTAACTCTACAGGATGGATTGTGCCTGCTGTTAGCGTTATTTTCACGCACTGTTGGAGTTGTTTCAGCTCCTGGTTCATTAACGGAAATATGCAAATGAAGAAACAGCACAAACACGCCCAAGAAATTAGTGCTGAATGAAAATTTCACAACACAATTCCTCATCTTGCTGGTGGATTCTGAGCACTAGGTTGTGGAAGATGCATCAGACTAACTTGTCAGACACTTTGAAGTTTCTGTGAGGCTTTCAGTTCAGCTATACCTCAGATTGGATATATTGAAGGTCATGTGTGGACAAGTCAGATGTCAGTGTATTGTTTGTAACGCCTTTGTGTTTGCAGCAGAATACCCCTCTATTAGACCGTCTCTGCGATGTCAGAACTGGAGTTGTTCATGACAGATGGGTTTGCTTGGTTCTGCAGAGCTATCAACAGATAATGTGACATCTGAAACCTGCTTTTACTGCTGCCTACTGCTGTTTACAACCAATACAATAAGAAACAGCACTTTCAGTTTATTTATTTAACTTTATTGCTCATTTGAATGTAATTTTATGCATCAAGCATTGCTATAACTATTATTCAAAATTTAGTGTCTAAAACAAACCACTAACCATATGTATTAGACATAGGGTAACTCACCCTGGGTCATTCATTAAAAACCACAAGTCACATACATATAATATTTTAGTGTATAAAGTTCAGTGATATGAAGTCATTATAAACAATGCCAAAACACTGAACATATTATACAGGATTTGACTGTTTCTTTGGATCACTTTGGATTGGGTTTTACACTAGTAAATACTTTACAGAAATAATCAGCAAAGATGTGTAATTTTTTGTGACAAGGACTTGTGTTAATTTGTTTGCAGATTTTAATTTTAGTCATATATATATATATATATATATATATATATATATATATATATATATATATATTTATAAAAATGACAAGAATTTTTGTCAACATTTCACCTCATATTCTTTAATTTTACAGAATTTTACTCATAATGCCACAATTAAAGAAAATTGTTTTAGTCCATAATAATGTAGTGGAATTCTAACAATACATTTTCAAAATAAATAAACATTTACATACGTTTTGTTGTTTGCCAGTAATCTTGTTAACAAAATTAACACTGAGAAAGTCCGGTTCAGTGTTTCTTTTCTTTTTTTCTTCTTTTCTTTTTTCCCCTCCTTTTTTCTTTTTTTATTTAAATGTGGTTATATAAACTGACATTTAAAGTTTAGGGTTGGTAAGATTTTTTTTTTTTTTTGAAAAATAATTTTCTTTTTTTCAGCAAGGACACATTAAATTGATCAAAAGTGACAGTAAGGATCATGTGACAGTGAAGTCTTTGATCACTGCAATAAATTACATTTTACAATATATTCAAATAGAACACAGTCAATTTAATTTGTAATAATATTGCACAATATTACTGTTTTTACTTTATTTCTGATCAAATAAACGCAGCCTTGTTGAGCAGTAGTGACTTATTTCCAAAACAATCGGTCACACTTTATTTTAAGATCCAATTCTCGCAATTACCAAACCATTATCTATGACTTTTGACTCAATAAACTCCTAATTTGCTGCTTATTAATAGTTGGTAAGGTAGTTGTTAAGTTATGTTAAGTTAGGTATTGGGTAGGATTAGGGATGTAGAATATGCTCATGCAGAATATGTGCTTTATAAGTACTAACAAACAGCCAGTATGTTAATAATAGGTATGCTAGTTAATAGTAGGAATTGCTACTTATACTAAAGTGTTACCAAACAATCTTACAGACCCCAAACTTTTTAATGGTAATGTATGTCAAAGATATTGTATTCTTTTAAAGAAATGGTTTACCAATAGCTTCTCAGTGTTTTTTTTTTTATATATATATCTTTGCGTTATACTGCTTTATTTATTGCCTCAATCACCTCTGTAGAACTGGCTCAGTGGACTTGAATCACACTTTCAATCGTGCATTTGTAGAGAGATTTGTGCTATTACTTTTCCAGGCAATTTGAATTTTTTCGCCTGCCAGATTGGAACATGGGCAAAAAATACCCTAGATTTCAGACACTGAAGAACTGGGCCACATCCAGAGACCTGAACACCACTGAGCCAATAAGTATCCCCCTAGCAACCACTCAGAACAGCACCTTAGTAACCATACAAAAATGCTTTTGTCATGTCATGGACAAGCACCACTGTTTCTAAAAAAAAAAAAAAAAAATTAATTCTCCCTGTTATGGGAAGAAAATGTTTTCGCTTGTCTGTTCTGTGTGTTGGATTAACCAAATGTTCAGTATGGCGCTCCAGAGCTCTGGCCAGACACCGAACAGACCAAATCACAGTGAGTCAGAGCCTCTGTCATTCTCTGAAATCTGGCAGAACCACCGTAACACGGCCATTTCAATTCCAACCGCTTTGAATTTAACAAAGATATTTGTTCAGAAACAAATTTAGCATACTGAAGGGCGTATACAACAGAGTATCAGGTAATAACATAAAAATCCAGAATATCAAGTCAATGCACAGGATTTCAGAAGAGTTCTAGTCTGCAAATCTGATGGGTTGAAGACATCCTTTGATTTCTCCAAACTCTGTTCACTTCAAACCAGGATAGGATACAGGTCTTTGTATGCTGATTTATGTCTGAATGGCAGCCCTTCTGCAGATTTTGGCTTCATGAAAACTCAAGACTTGTTGTTTTTGTCACAAAGTCATGGTTCACGGAGGTGTTGATTCACTTATGGAGTCTTTTTTTTTTTTTATGTATTTAATTTTTTTGTAGAGGTTCTACTGACTTTTAGTAGATCTCTGTACGTCCCTCACTGAAGGCAAGCTTAACTTCTGACCACAGTTTGCTACACCTGGCAAACAATATTGGTCATTGTTATGGAAAGTTACTTTTAAAAGTAATGTGTTACAGTATTGTTTACTCCTGATCTCTCTCAATGCAGAGAGAAGAGCTGTCAGCCAATATATAGGAAAAAGTGACAAAGTAACTCAGATATTTTCTTGTAAATTAAAAACAATGCATTACTTTATAAGTTACTTTAAAAATTTGTATCTGTTTACGTAACTTGCATTACTTGTACTGGTCAAAGTTTGGATTTATTTCAGATTTATATGATCAAAAATACAGTAAAAATAGTAATGCTGTGAAATATTATTGCAGTAAAGCTGTTTTCTGTTTGAATATACTTTAAAATATCATTTATACATGTGGAGGCAAAGCTGAACCAGGGGTTTGGATAATCCATAATACGTATATTTTTTCAATCATCGAAAATAACGAAGTCAGCACAAACTGATGTAGAACAAAACTAGATTACTTAATCCCTTACAACATGCAAATAACAAACACCTTTTACTATTTGTAATTCTGCGTAGTTGTTCCAGTCACTTTCCTCATCTGTATAAGTAAGGGATAATGCATGGCTAGCCAAAAAAAAAACTCTGCTGAGGAATATAATGTAAGAGTCCAGTATGTAGGCTATTTTATTAATAAAAGTCACGGGGCAACACTAACAACAAGTTTCTGTGTGCACAACGAAATCTGCAATTTCTCTCTCTCATTCTCTGTGTGTGTGTGTGTGTGTGTGTGTGTGTGCGCTTCAATTAAAGCAGCGCATTAATGTAGAACAGTGATTAAACTGAACTACCTGTGCATTAAATGCTTTTAATGCATACCTGCCAGCCAATCAGAATCAGCCAATCAGTATTCAGACAGAGCATGGTATAATAATATTTATTTATTTATTTATTTTTCCAGATACCACGTTAATTCATTATTAAAAATTTCATTTGTTTTTATGTATTAAGAAAATCAGTAACATTGTCACTGGAAACAGAGCAGACGGGAATGGAAGTGCTAGCTCTTTAATGCCGACCCTTTCTGCTTATCTAATATGATTCACCTTTGAATCTTATTACGTTAAATTCCCTTTTCATAATTCTGTCAGGCCCTGGATTTATAGAAGCTTTCATTACTTTTTGATATGGAATGTGTAAGTCTGGAGAGTCTCTTAAATATAGATGAGCGTTTTATTCCTCAGTTTGCACTTGAAAGTTGGCCGCAGAGAGTCGGGCTGCTGGTGTGTCTGCTCTTGCGATAGGAAACTGGGAAATTGGAAAATTGCAAATAAGATGTCAGATTTATAGAGGTTGGTTTTTGGAAGATGTCTCCTGTTAAATTGTATCTTTTTCTCAGGCGTCTCTCCTTCTGCTCTCATCTCTGCCTCAGTAACTCACCTTTGAAAACTCTTTGAACACGGTTTATATTTTTGGACATTACATACACTACAAGTCAGAAGTGTTTGAACAGTAAGATTGTTAATGGTTTTTTTTTTTTTATGAAGTCTCTTCTGCTCACCAAGTCTGCATTTATTTGATCCAAAATACAGCAAAAACAGTAAAAAAAAAAAAAAAAAATTTTACTATTTAAAATAACTGTTTTCTATTTGAATATATTTTAAAATGTAATTCATTCCTGTGATTTCAAAGCTTTTTTTTAGCATCATTGCTCCAGTCTTCAGTGTCACATGATCCTTCAGAAATCATTCTAATATGCTGATTTGCTGCTCAAAAAAATCTATTATTATTACATTGAAAACAGCTGAGTAGATTTTTTTCAGGTTTCCTTGATGAATAGAAAGTTCAAAAGAACAGCATTTATCTGAAATAGAAATCTTGTTTTAACATTATAAATGTCTTTATCATTACTTTTGGTTGATTTAAAGCCGCC
>JAFVLL020035836.1:0-11741 GCA_021397915.2 Tor tambroides | reverse complement strand
GGGGGGTCTGTGACCATTTGTTAAAGTAATAACTAATTGATTTGTTAAATCAAATGCAAAATTGTGTGTCTGATTGGTTCAAATGCTACACTGATGTGGAGGAAGTGTTTGGAAACCTGTTTGAAAGCAGTCATTATTTCTGGAATTCTATTTGGTGCCACTAGTAGCTTAGAAATAAAACACTTGAGCTTTTAAGAAAAAAATGTTGTTGGTACAGTTGTTATACCATAGTCAGGTTTTTATTTCAGTAAAATCTGAGCTGAAGTTTATGCAGAGAGATATATTCTGATATTTCAGCCGACAATGAGGACCAGATTCACCCTGTGTCTCAGCTCTGTAGTTATTAAATCTGAGCTTAGTCACCAGTGCTTGCATGCTGACTAGAATGGTGTGCAAAATAAATGTTGGGACCCAGGGACTGTGCGGCACCCTTGTTAAGACAGAACCCTGCCGAGAAAAGTGTTACGTAAAGGGGGAAAGCAGCTGGGAACACTTAGAGCAAAGTACGGAAATTAAACTTCAGAAAACAAAGCAAAGGTTTTTATTGTGTTTCCAATTCCACTGGTAAGAAAAAGTAGGACCTACTTCTGCTTCAGGGATGTTAGCTGACTCATCTGCCAAAACGGCATGTTTCTGTTAGTTCCTCATGAATTTTTTTAAAATAAAACAGCTTGTAAAAGGTCAAGAAGGGAGTGGTCAAAATGGGGGATGTGACATCATGCCCAATTATCCACTGAGAAAATCTGTTTGCTTCCCAAATCAGGCACCAATCAAATTGCTCTCATTCAGCCTTATCTGAATACCAAGCTGCTTTGATCCCAAGTACACTTAATGGCAGAGAGACTTGCAGCCTCTATCATAATGGCCTGTTGATTATGAATGGAGATCCAAACAATTATGCTTTTCCCTTTGGTCTGTTTTACTTAATGCCAGTTTTCCTGAACTATTACAGTGGTATTATTAACCCTGACCCTATACATCAGCGAGACAATATAGAGTCCAGTCTTCCGGTTATTTCTAACGTTTAAAGGGAGATATTAACAGCTGGGAAAGCTGCATATAAACCTAATGAAACTAGTAATTAGAAAAAAAACATCCTAATGTATCTTTTTCTTCATTTAACTCTCACTGAGACACACAAAACCAATCTACCACACACATTGTACCTAAATTACAATGGTCTGACAGGAGACCCAGAGGAAGTGCATTATACTATCTCACAGTAATCCATGTCTCATTTTTGGTGGTCTACAACATAGATGAGAGAGGCCTCATTAACATACTGTACGCCCATCTGTCGAATTACCGTAATGAAACTCTTTGCCTCTGGCTGCACAAGCCTCTGTTACCACATTTCGATTTAAAACAATCAGTGTACCGTTTATGAAAAATAGCCCTGTCTGGGCAGTAACTCAGATTTTTAAGCAGGGTTGTGTGTGAATGTCTTATTTGTTTCCCTCCCAAAATGGCTCCATTATTCCAAAAATGTCAAAAGGCAAACAAACCGCCAGGAGATTTTCGGCACACAACAGTATCTCAGCATCAGAGGAAATGTAAGGCAGGGGACCAAACTTGAAATACAATCTACAGTCTCTACTCACTCTCATTTTCCCCATTTTTTTCCTGCTTCACAATGAATTCCAGATGTGTGTGTGAGTTTAAGTGAAATTGAGTTGGTGGTGGGGGCTGAACTTATTTCCTGCATGTTGATCACCTATTAGACTGCAAGCGAAGGCAGGCATTGAGAGTTGAGGAAACTTTTAGGGTGTTTTGGGGGTGAAGGGATAACTGGTGTATTAATAAAAACCATATATACATATAAAAAAAAAATATTCACATTGATGATAAACTTCGTGAAAATAACACCTGAAAACCATTTGTGTTCTTTGGCTTCTTACTGTAACATTGTTTCATGCTGTCATACTGATTTCCAGATTTAGCGAATCATTTGAACACATTAAGGATTTGAATTCTTGTTTTAAAAGTGAAATGTTGTTCCCTAAACACTGAACTAAAGCTTTGAATCCAAACTCAAAATTGTGAGTTTGAATCCAAGTCACATTGTGTTCTTTCTATTAATTCACCCAAAGTATTAATAAAGTCGGCTGTTTTTTAAAAGTTATAGGGTTCGCCAGAGGCTCAAGAGTTTTCCAATGTTTTACTAGTTCACTTTGTAACCTGACATTACTGAAGCTAAGCAGAATCAAATGAAAACTCTGGGAAAAGAAACTTGAAAAAACTATAAGAAAAGAAAACAAACCATTTTCATTCTGATTTGTGAGCATGTGTGTGTGCGTGTGTGTGTGTGTGTGTGTGTGTGTGTGTGTTTGCCGCAGTGTTCACATATGTCTGTATTCATGTGTATGGGTCAGAGCGTGTGTGGTCTGCTTGTACAGTGCAACCCCTGAAATAGAGTCATGACTGAAAGAAAAATACTCTCTCTATTTTTAATAAATCTTAAATCCTCTCAGCCTAAGGGCCAGAATGTAAATCAGTGCAGAGTTTAACCATGATGTGTTATACAGAAACAGCCCTTATTGCGTGCATCCAAGATGTGTGCGCCTCAGGCTTATTACAACATTTCTTTGAGTTGCCGACCAATTGGTGTTGCACCTATTTAGGAGTCTTTATACAACATAATAATCAACGTATGTTAGGCTTTTTGTGTTGTGGTTTCGTATTTTCAGTAAATGACTTGAGCATTTGAAGTCATAACATAGACTGTACAAACATGTAAAATGCTACTGATGCTGTAAAAATTGATACAATATTATTTTGCCTTACTGTCCACATTACATAATACAATATATTCTGACATGAAAATGCTCTCATTATTTACTTAGCTTGTTCAAAATATTTTTAATATTTCACAAAAAAAATATATAGCCTTTATGAAATAGCCTGAATAACAATTAAAAACCTTTCCTACTTAAAAACGTACTGACACTACTACTAAAAATACTACTGCTACTAGTCTCTTAATAGCAGAGATATCATATCATCTTATTGACATGTAAATTTGGGTGTTGTCAGCATAGCAGTGGTATGACACCCCAAATCTACCAAATATTGACCCAATAGGTAGCATATATAATTAGTTTAGTTTAGTTTATTGTCCTTTCAGAAATTCTTTTTGTATCTGTGGCAACCCTTCAATCATCAACAACAACAGCTGACAAATACAAACAAACATCTACAGATTACAACACATTACAAATACAACCAACATCAACAACATCCCTCTCACAACAACAGAATCACTGCCATAGATGTAAAATGACAAGTGTGATATCACAAGAATTTATTTAACAAAGCTATACTGGAGGATATAAAAGATCATTGTGCATGGGCAGTCCATAATAATGGTACCCTATACCTTCGACCAGATGGTAACAACTCATATTCACCATAAAGAGGATATGATACATCCCAAAGGATTGCATGGCTTTTCCTTACAGCTCATGATTCACATAGTTTTGTCAGAACGTGTTGCTGTTTACCTGCAGTCTTACTAGCCATATTGAAAATAGTAATGGTGCCAGAATTGAGCCCTGGGGGACACCACAAATGAGGTGAGTTGCTGAGGATGAGTGGTCGCCAAGTCTGACTGAAAAGCTCCTATTCAACAGGTAAGACCATAATCATTTAAGTACAGTGCCTCTAATTCCAATATGATGTTCCAGACAAGATAAGAGAATCCCATGAAAGTCAAAAGCAGAGTTCAAATCTAAAAGTACTAAAGCCATAGTGTTGCCAGCATTGGTAGTCATAAAAATATCATCAAGCGCTTTTAAGTGCTTAAGCGCTGTGTAAGGTTTTAAAACCAGGTTGAAAAATGGCAGAGATAAAATTTGTTTTCACATAATTCCGCAGCTGTATAAAAATGGATTCTTCTAGAATTTTTGATAGGAACAGCAGGTTAGAAATGGATCTATAATTCGAGTGTATGGCAGAATCAAGTGTGTTTTTTTAAGAATAGGAGTCACAGAAGCAAATTTAAAGCAAGCTGGTAAAGTCACAGTCACAAGGCAGTTGTTAATAATATTCAAGATGTCTAGGTCTCGGAAAAAAAAACATATCTAATAAATAAATAAATAATTGTGTTCCTAAACCTGAAGACCAATGCTATTTTAACAGATGTCTAATTTGATACTGTCATCACTTTATATAAACAATACCTACAAGAGCTAATATTTAAAGCCAACAAACATAATGCCACCCTGTTTCACATAGCCTCTCTGATCTTGTTTGTTTGTCTTTATATTTGTCACAGTGGTGCACTTTTCATTTTTACACACATGCTTCTGGAAGCAGATGCTGGGAGAAGTGGCGAGAAGCAAAATATACTGACCGCCTGCAATCCGTCCGCAAAAGCTAAATATTGACTTAGTGACCTGCAATCAGATTCATACACATGACAGAATGGAAATAAACACCAACATGTGCACTTCGCCTCTAACTGCCGGCACCCCACAACAGAGGGAGAGCGCGGGATGCTGGGACAGCGAGGCCGCCTGAAGCTGTCTGTAAAGTTAATCTGGTAATGGGTGCACAGGAATGGGAGTTAAATGATCCCATTCATTGCATGTATAAATATATATGCAACACTGTACGTCAAGGTTTTTTCTGCTTTCGTTTGTTCGCTTTAGCATATGACAGATTAAATTTCAATGTCATTGCTGTCAAAAAATTCATGACGTTTTTTTCTCACAGCTGGAAACTGCTGGCTGTGAAACTCTGCTGCGCGTGTGGAGTCATACACAAGCTGTTATGTGCTGCATATGCTTTAATGTGTGTTAAGTGTTTTTTTAATCATTAATCTCTGCTCATTATACATAACCAACATCAGAACAAAGGTTTTAGTGGTTTTCTACATCATCCATGCTCTTTGTTCTTTATCGAGGGACAGATTTTTGGAGTGATATTCTGTGATATCAGGTGTGATTTCACTGAACTTCACAATTGCCTGTCTGGCAGAGAGAAAGAGAAAAAGAACGAGAAGCAGTTGTCCTATTCCTAGCAGACTTTCATGTGGCTGAAATCTGCATGACTGTGAATCATTCATTAGCACATACATGTGCATAGCTGAGGTCAGGTTGCCATATTCATATGCCATCAGTGAACTAGAAAAGAAGGAAGTGTTGCATGCATATAAACGCATCATAGAGCTCAGTTGACAACGTTAGAACATAAAGGTAAAAATCAATGGTGGACATTTTTTCTGTATCAGAGTTGTTTCATTATGAGATTTTTATGACTTTTTAGACATTTAAATTTCAGAAAAACATGTTCTTTGTTATTTTGAAGTGAAGAAATTAAGTATTGATTCAAGACTTGATAGCAATGTCAGATTCATGAGTGACTCATTTTTTGAGCCAATTCTTTAAGAAGAACTGTCTGAATTGGTTCACAAATTGTATTGAATGATTCTTTTGTGATTCAGCCAACACTCTCTCATGGCAACTTTTATGTTTCGGCAAATTGATGGCTAATTCATATGAACTTCAATCTCATTCATACATTTTTGTGTGATCTGCATACACCCGACCGACGATTCATTTTAGGGATGAGGTTGGGGTGGAACTTCATGCTTGCATTTATTTATTTTATTTTTTTCTTTCTAAAAATTGTACGTTTTTGTACTAATCACTTCATGCAAATTCATATGAAATCACAACCTCATGAAATAGTTGCATTTTATCATGAGGCTTGGTTGATTCAAATGATTTAATTGTCTGGTCAGCACAAAACCCCAGTCAGCAACTCACTGAATCGGTGTTGTCCAACTCAGAATGAGTGAAGAACCATGAACAATATCTTGAATGTGCTGCCTCATCTGTGTGACTGGAACCACTCATTCTTTAAATATATATTTTAAGCAGAAAAATGCAGTATAGCATGTTCAAAATGCATAATACTACTGCGTAGCTCTTCTCCATGCATCGAGAATTAATTGTACTTCTAAATGCTGCCACTGATTATGATTTCGGTTTACCCTGCCGCACCACCAGAGAACATTTCCCAGGCTTAATTCTTAATCCAGATGTTTATGAATTGTGATTTGGGCCTGTGCACTTTTCCATCTGCTCTTAATTCATTTTCCTTTATGTCTCATATGAATTGTACACCCGTAGAACTGACGTCCAAGATCTTTTATCATATGCCAAAACATTAAACGATGAAAGAAACAGAATCTTTTATCCAGATTGTTTTGTTTTGAATTACACTGTCTCCAAGTGCTGGTAAGAATTCACTCTGTGTTAAAGCCAATAGATGGTGTGCTCTGAATGTGTAGATGAATGGTGTAATGGCTTTTGAAGTGCTGAGTTGCAAGTGTGCAGGGTTTTTAATGCAATGTATCGGGACCCCCAGATGGACTTAGCAGAGGGGAAGGCTGATCATGTGACAAGTAAACCATTAACATTCTGCCTTCTAAGAAATCTGGAACTGGTTTAGTGTGACTAAAAGCAGTCAAATTGTTTGACGCAACACACACACACACACACACACACACACACACACACACCTTTCTGTACTGAATAAAGGGGGACCAATTAAAGATGCACTTTCATTACAAACAACATGTTGCCTCTTTGCTCTGAATGGCTCTAATTGGTGCCTGAGTAAACTGTCAGCCATACAGTGAGATTTCTTAAACAGGCCCCATTTTAATGGCCCATTTGTCTTGCAACGAAACTAGCATGTTTTTGGCGGGACTTCACATGAGAGCAGAGATAGCATGCCGCTGACGCCAAGCACAATCGTGAGTATGTGAACAGACTTTTCTGGAGCTAATTGGAAGGGGACTGAGCCTAATCAAGCCCTGCGTTCATAGCCAAATATGACTGGCCTTTTGGGCCTTTGGCCCCAGTGTTGCACAAGCAGAGGACAAAAAAGGCTATTTATGAAGTCAGTGAAAAATACAAAAAGCCAAAGGACCAGACTAAAGACACACTGGTATGACCTGAATCCTTTCTGAAGTGTTCTTCAACTGAGACCACAGGGCAAAATTAACATTTTTAAGTTATGATGCTCATTCTCACATACTCTCCTGGTAGTTATTCATTTCTTGGCAACCATTTTAGATATTATAGCCCTCCTTGGTTCACTAAGCATGTCTAAGAGTGTGGTTAAATCTGTGGGAAGTTCTGGCTAATCCAGAATCATGCCTGGACTATAATAGCATTATTATTGCTCAATATCAAGATGAATTATCAGAAGATAAAGCTTGATAGCAAAAAAATATTACTCATTTAGCAAATTTATGAGACCACAAATGTGTATGAGACAGCATGAAAAATGATTAATTACATAGATAAAGCATCAATTACACATGTAATTCTCATTGTCTGAAATTCATTTTGTTCTGCTATAGCTATATCTTTGCTGGGAAGAGAAAAACAAAGAAACTAATATTTCTGAACTCAAAAGTAGTTTCCCGTAAAAACTCAGAGAGTGGAAATTTTCCATGCATGAATCTTTTTAGCTTTTTTCTTAGATTTAATTAAAGTCCACCTGTCGTTATCATCTACCTGCCCATCTGTGGTCTTTCTTGGAGGATTTTAGCATCTAATCCATTATCTTGCAGTGTCACTGAAAGCTTCAACAGTGTAGCTTAATAAGCTTGGATGTCATGTGGCATGCCCACATAATTGCTATACTCATGTTTGTTTCAGTGCCCTGCAGTTATTCAATCTGCAATAATAACAGGTTTTGATGTATGTAAGCTTGGTCATATTTGAGAGGAGGAAAATGATTTTAAAACCCCTAAAGACTCTAGAGCAACCACAAGATTGCTTAGAAATAACAAATTGACACAAATGAAACTGAGATGATGCTTTAAGGGTAATGTCAATGTCACATCTGAGATTAAATGTCAATGTATGGTACATTTAATCTGCTGTTCTGGTTTCTTGATCAGTGTTAAAGTGATTAAACAATCTTCTGTATGTGTAAGCGGTACATGATATTGAACTAATTAAAGTCATTCAAAGTTGAACTTTGGTTAGTTCTTAAAAGTCCCTAAAAACAACAGAAACATCAATGTGCTGTTAACTTGAGATGGGAATATAGGTTAAATTGTTGTAACACATTGTTTTCTACAGTATTGTAGAAATACAGTGCTACTGAAGTGAACTGAATGGCAAAATGTGTTATTGTATTGTATATACAATGGTTTAAATGTTTGGGTCTGTAAAATAAAATGCTTTAAATGTTTTTGTAGAACAAATATTATAAAGTAATATTATAAAATATTATTACATTTTAAAGCTATTTTCACATATATTAAAATGTAATATATTTCTGTGATGGCAAGCTGAATTTTCAACAGTCATTACTCCAGTCTTCAATGTCACATGATCCTTCAGAAATCATTCTAATATGCTCATTTGATGCTCAAGAGACATTTGTTATTATTATCAATGCTGAAAATGCTAAATATGTTTTGTGTAAACCATGATACTGTTTTAGGATTCTCTGATGGATAGAAAGTTTAAAACATTTATTTGAAGTAGAATTTTTTGTGACAGTGCAAAAGTCTTGAATGCATTCTTGTTGTATAAAAGTATTAATTTCTTTAAAAACATCTTATTGACCCCAGACAGTAGTGTATATTTACAAAAAAGTTGAAATATGTGTTAAAAATAATAATATGATAAAATAATAACAATATAATAATATGCAAAATATGCATTTTAAAAAACTCTAACTTTGAAGATAATCTAATCTAATCTCAACTAATCAATTCATTATAATTATCTATATAACATCCAGCATATAAGGGTAAATCTCATAGGCCTGGCTTCCCAATTAGCTTGAACAGCTCAGTGATCATTTGGGTCATAAGGTCAGGAGTAGCTATTATCTCCTTCTCAGGCGCCATGAATTTGACTGTGGAATCAGAGCTGTCAGACAGCTCTGTGCCACATTGTGAGGGATTACTACTATTAACGGGAAAAAAGCTGGTGGAGAGGACCTAGCAGAGACCCACAATCAGCCTTAATTCAGTAACTGTCTCACTGTATAGCCAGTGACTTTATGTATATAGAATTTAGTTTGAATTCTGGTCTATGGCACTGTTTGTTTTTCCTATCTTCAGTTTTAGGTCAACACAAGTTTTGATACAATGAACAGTGTTTTAATATCAACATTCACACTCTCTGTGAACCAGCATATTTTGTTTCAGCATTTCATGCGAGGGTCTCTTGATTTTGGAAAAAAAACAATAAATAATGAATAAAATCTGATACTGTTGAGATTTGCTTGACTTTACCTAATTACAGTGGCTTATCTTAATCTTAGTTTACAAATACTTCTGCACTGGACTCTAGTATCAACAGAAACCCATTCATGAAAATCCCCATTCAACAACACTGAATAACTACCTCTATATATCTATAATCTAAAAGTCTTCTGACTTCCCTGTGTCCCATTTTATCACAATATGATGATAAATGGATGTTTACTGAACTCTTACAGAGCTGCTATTGTGAAAGCAACATTGTTCTTTGTAATGAAGCCTGCTGAACTATAAATTAAAGTACCAACACTCTTCCCAAAGACTGGAATGGAATTAACTTGAATGCTATAGTGTTTCACTTTCCTAGACATGTCTGTCAAATGCCTTAAAAGGAGTTCTGTAGCCAGACAAATGAACTCATGTCTTGGTGACAATGTGACAGCTTTCAGTCTGTAATCTCAAAGATGAAGAATCTTGCATTTGAAAACATAACATTTTGTGGAAATAAGGGACATTGTTTAATTTAATTAATAAAAATAATGATTTTTAGAGAGTTAAAACACATTAGTACTTGAGTCTTCATTTCTTCCTCCTCGCATCTCTTGACTTGGCTGTGGTTCTGTGGGATTCACATATGTAAACAGCAATGTTTCCCCACACTTTACTCTGTAAACCCCAAATTTGTCAGCCTTACAAGTTATTTATTGTGTGTGGAGCCTTAAGGTGCAGTAAAAGAAATGTTAATCACACACCATCTTGATGACCAGATGTAGTTTAGAGTTTAGACCAAGAAATTCGTCAGTGAGCATTACAAAAGCATAGTAATGTTCTGAACTTGAAAAAAATGCATAAAGGTCCTTGCACACTGAGTCCAAAATTTTCGTATGCGTTTTTCCGTTTTTTCGTATTCGTCATCCTTTCCTATCAAAATGTTTGCTACGGATGCGAAAATGCAGAAAATTGAACATGGTCCGAATATTTTATGATGGACGAAAGCTTCGGAGGCAGTGTGTAAACGTGATTGACAAAACGCAAGGTCGTATTTATTTTTTAACGTGCGAAAATTTCGGACGAGAATTTCAGACTCGGTGTGCAATGACCTTTACAGTTTCCACAAAAATATTAAGCAGCAAAAACAGTTTTCAGCATTTTTGATAATAAGAAATGTACCAAACCAGCATATTAAATGATTTCAGAAGGATCATGTGACACTAAAGTCTGGAGTAGACTGGCTGCTGAAAATTCATTACAGGAATACATTACATTTTAAAATATATTCAAATAGAAAACAGTTTGTTTAAATTGTAAGAACATTTAACTATATTGGGTATTTTTCATCAAATAAATGCAGCCTTGGTGAGCATAAGAGGCTTATTTCAAAAACATTAACAAAAATGTTAATTATTCCAAACATTTGACAGATAGAGACAAGAGAAAAGAAAGAGTCAATCCTCAAATGGCCTATGCGTGTCTGATGATTCACACCTGTAGGACAGTAAAGCACAGAGGTCAGAGAGCCTGTGATATCTGTGTTAGCTGCACAGGATCTGTCCCTACAAGCTCATCTCTCTCTTTACCTTACCCTTACAGCTGATTTTCCCAAACAGGAAACTCAAATGGCTGGAATGCTTGCTGAGGTGAAGTGACTAATTCTCATGGGATCAATCCCAAATCACGGTCTAACTCCTTCTCCTTGAATCCCATGCTGCATTTCAGATTTTAAACATCTGGACAGTTTAAGTAAAGTAACAGCCCTGCCATCTCACCACTCAGAGGCTTCTAGTGAGATCATACACAGATCATTATCATACAGTCTAGACTCCGGTATCAAGGCTACTCAACATCTAGAAACAGGCCTTTAAAGTAAATGGTTAAGGGCTGGCTTTGGATTTGGCTCTGGTATAGCATGCTACATCACCTCTGTTGTGTAGTTAAAACAAATCATTCCCCTACAGGAAGCTTGACGCATGGAGAGCTGAATAATGTTAGGAATGCAGATGATAGCGAACGAATAAACAAACAAACAGCAAGTGAGCTATTACCTTCGGAACTTGTTGCATCATTAGCAGCTGATGCATGACTCGGCCTGATTAGGCTTTGACACGGAAAATGTGAGTGCGGAGGAAGAGGAGGTATTTCCAGAGCCTCATTAATGTGTCAGGTGCAGGGCAAATCTCCGCTGTGAGGAAAGAAAAATGAGGCATTACAGCTGAGATGTTAAGAGACTTTCTGGTTTTAAAGCTTGCCAACATGTGTTTATAGCACCTGACCTGAGCTTAATCTCAAACATAAGGAATTCTGATAAAAGATATATGGAAAAATGATCAAAAATAACCCACCTTTGGAAACATGCCTTAATTTTACCTCATCAAAGTTACACAGACAGTTGAAGTGCGACACACTGGACTACATTTGTTTCTCATGATCTTGAATATATATATATATATATATATATATATATATATATATGTGTGTGTGTGTGTGTGTGTGTGTGTGTGAG